>CM008285.1:43390769-43424342 GCA_002319775.1 Fagopyrum tataricum | reverse complement strand
GTTTTTTTCTGTCTTAAAATTAATTTAAAAAACTATTTTAAATATAATTTTATTTAAAAATTATATATATATTTAAGATATTATATGTAATATATATTAAATTTACGATAATTATGCTAAATGTTCTATAATTATACTTAATATTTTAAATATATATTATATAATATATATTTTAGTATTTTTTTTCCATATCGTAATTAATTCAAACATATTTAACTAAACAACATAATATTTTTTTTATAAACCATAACTGAAAAAAACAAAATCTCGTTTTGAACCACAGCCGCATAATACAACATTGAATCTAAATTTTACTAAACATGTCAACTGGCATGTTCACTTGCAAATTGTTTTTTAGATTTATAAATTAAATGAGTTTACATAAATATATAGTTTATAGTTTATTTTTGAATTTATTTATTAACGGATTTATATGAATAAATTAAATAAGGTAGTTTATCTAGAGTTTTTTTTGTGTTTATTTTACTTAAAAAGATATTTATTCTCCAAAAAAATTGAGTTTTAAAAACAAAAATAAAATCATACAAGCAAAAATAATTTTAGTTTAAAAAATTTACTTTTAAGTGTTTTTAAATCCAAATAAAATTATAGAAAAATAAATCAATATACAATATAAAATTATATCATAAATTAATAAACTAAATAAATCAGAAATAAACTTACCTTAAACCTTAACGACAAACTAGTATGCTAAATTTGAAAAGAAGCCCTTGGAATGTGGTTTTTGTGATTTGAAAAAGAAAAAGAAAAATAGGGTAAGGCAGATAAGGGTAAAAACGCAGTGGTGTGAAAGTGTGAATAGTGAGCAGAGGCTGTTCTGAGCAATTGTGAGTTGTGACGGAACACTGAAAAGAGGAAAATCAAAGTAGCAGACGGGGGGTCACTCGTCAGGTCACATTTGGGTTGCAGAGCCACCGTCATTATATTCAACCTTACCACATTTGTGTATTCAACCACAATCTTCTTGCTAATTCAATTCTATTCACCGCCTATATCAAATTTTAAAATTCCCGACTATCTTGTGGAAATAATCATATTTCAAACACCAAAAACTTGTTTATCAAATAATGAGGATTTGGATGTGAAACTCAATTAGTATGTAAATCAAGGGTCACCTCTTAAGCTTCATCTGTACACATCTGTACACATCTTTTAATTTTAAATTTTTAGGGTTTATTTTCTACAAAGATTTCTTAAACTAACATTATAATTTGACATTAAAGTTAGACTCATCAAAATTATTTTCTCTCCAAAAATCAGATTTCAAAGTTAAAATTTGCAAAAATATCACTCATAAAATGTACTATTTGATTAATTACAATCCGGTATCTTAAATTTGTAAAAAAAATCATTGTACTCAATATTTTCAAGGACGAAATATATTTAAAGAGTGTATGACTTCCATACATGAAAGTGAAAATAGAGACGATACCAATACTCAGTGAATCTAGTGGGATGTGTGGTGTTAGGTTCCTTAAGTGTTTAGCTTGGAGATTCGAGTTCAAATCCTCTTGGCAGCATGTATGAAAAAATTGATATTGGGAGAGTATCCCCAACAATGAGCCACGACTTTCTACCCGAGCCGGACGTAGAGCGGCTAAGCCGATCGAACCGGGTGGTCTACGAGACGATATATTGTCCCTGATAAACTTCTTAATGATGGTCAACACATCTTTTCAATCTCCCATACTGTGATGACAAAAACAAAAAGCATCTTTGAGTTCAGTTTTTTTTTTTACACAACAAGATAAGTAATTAGACGGCTTATCTTCTATGAGTCGGTCGTTCAAGAGCTTTTTTTAATGAAGTCTTTTATTTCTGGAGTGGATGACGAAGTAAGAAGAGGCAATTATGTCCCAGTGATACAAGTTTATCGGCAAAACGATTGACTTTCCTAAAAATGTGCTGAAATTGTCCGCTGAGAAAAAATTGAACATGTAAGAGATATCTGAAATTAAAAGAACGATTTTTCATGGTGGTTTTTAAAATTTGTTTGATGGCATCGATAATTTTAAGGTTATCCCCTTTAATTTTAATATTTTTAATTCTTAACTCACATGTTTTACTTATACCCTCCTTAACGCACATGTGTTTCAACATGGAGGATGATTGTGTTGTCACAATGTCCATAACCCTAGATAAAATGAGGATAAGCGATCTCTCAGGATAAATCCAAATGCACAATTTTCATTGTTTGTTTTGAGCCATCATAACTTAGCTTGGTAAAGCCAAAAATATATGGTTGTTTTTTCCATAAGATTTCCCCTATTGTTGTTTGGAACGAATAACCTGACAATTAATTTTGGTAGCTCTTTTTCCTCTAGTTTTCTTTTCGCGTTGATATAATCTTTGAAATGCAATTGGAAGAGGTATCGATCATCCACAATTTGTTTTTAATCTTATTCTTCATAAAAAAAAAAATAGTCATCAATAATTATTTATCAAATAAAATAGAGCGAATTGGATGGAGTATCCATTTTTAATAATTAAAGTAAGAGGTTCCCTTCTCGACAATTTAGTTAAATATTTTAGATGAAGGAGAAATGAAAGGATGAAAGTTAGTTTAGTTAAAAATATTTTAGACGAGAGAGAAATGAAAGAAAGAAAGTTAGTGAAGAAAATAAATAATTTTTCAATAATTTTTAAATTAGTACAACGAGAGTATTTATTAGTCAATACACCCAATAAAATATGATCGTAGAGAAAAAAATATTTTACAAAAATTTGAATAAAAAAGATGGATAAAATACGAGATTACTATTTACACGCGTAGATGGAATAAATTTGAATAAAAAAGATGGATAAAATACGAGATTACTATTTACAAGTGTCGATGTATTAGGAAGGATGATCATTAAATCTGACATCAACCAATGACCCAAAACCGGCGGCTGACTTGAACCAATGACCCAAACCGACCTAAAACCGGCGGCTACAACTCTACCGATAGCACAATTTTGGTGAACAATATGGGCCCACTGCTAGACTTTGCCTTCGTCTTCACCTTCCCTATTTCTCCATCCATTAGGGTTCTTCCTTTGTGATTAAGCTTATCAAAGATGGTTACGGAAATTTTGTATATCATTATCACTACAAGATTTAATGCTCCAAATGGAAAGACTGGCAGGTCCTGATCGAGAGAGCCTAGATACTCATCAAATCAGAGCTCCAAATTGAATTCAAACTTAGCCCGGTAACAGCGACCCGGCCCTGTACTGCCAGCTGTCAACAACCCAATTCAAGTCGCAGACTCGCAGGCCATGCCTACTGCCTAGACCAACCCATGACGTACACCACCTCCGAACAAACCTTACAACTTCATTATTACATACGTACGTACAGTACGCGAATTTTATTTACGGATTCTCATTCAACATCGGTCTGTTTAAGCGCAAAGTATAATATTAGCTGATTAAAATCAGTTTTCAAACTACATGTAAATCTTTTGCTATAGAAATTAATTAAAAAAAAATTACAAATGAAACACCGGTCGCTACCTAGATTTAGCTCTATATGATTAATCCACATCATCAGATGTTCAGAATTAACAAGAAAACCATAAATTTTATAAAAATAAATAAAAATAAACCCTAACACGAAAATGAAGACATGCAGAAACGCCGAGTACCATTACATCGATCAATAGGGCGGCGGTGGGTGTTGATGTGGCGGTCTAGCAGTGGGGGCCCATATGACATCAGCTCCACCGCCCACTTGGCAACTATACATCACCGGTGCACTTCCCGTCATCTCCCCTCCTCCGCTGCCTTCTCCACACCGCTACCGCCGGACACAACTGGAGAACTCTCCTGTTGTTGTTGTTGTTGTCCGCCTTCATTACCGCCTCCGGTATCGTCGTCTCCTAACGGCAGCTTATGAAAAGTGGGGTTGTTAAACGAAGCAGCAACCACGTAGACGGTGCCAGACGCCATTAATGGGCCCACAACCTTCCCTCCTACTATATGCCCTTGTGGGGCCGATAACGTAACCGTAAAACCCCCTCCACCTACCGTGTTATTACAGTTTTGCCCTCCTAACATACTTCCTCCGGGAAGTAGCACGGCGGATAGAGAAGCGAGATCGAACTGACCATGGAAAGTGACGGTGCCTCCACCACCGCCTGACGGTTGCAGGAGGGTGACGTTCGAGACGGGTCCGGAGCCACTAAGAACGCAAAGACCCATTCCTCGCCGCTGAGTGAGACGTACGAGCGACTCAACGATATCTGCTCCGGTTGGGATCTCAAGGATGTAAGGCGACATAGACGGCGCGTCGGGCTCGCGCGTAATTACAACCGGAGGCTTTGGCTTGTTCTTCGAACCGGCGGTCGTCCCCGAGGCCGACGTGCGAGTTCAATCGTCTCGCCTCCTCCTCCGTCGTCGGATTTCGGCTTCTTGGAAGGAGGAGTAGCGGTGCTGTCGGCTTCTTCTGAGGTTTGGGAGTCTTTGGAGAAAGGAAAAGGAATGGAATGATACTGATGGTGGAGATTGGTTGCTGAGGTGGCGGAGGTTGGTTGGTGAAATTTGGAGAACATAGTGTTGGGAGGAAGAGATGGTTTGGATTGGATTGGATTTGATATCCCTTTCATCTACATATTCTGATTTCATGGCTCGCAATTAGTCTGATTTTTATATAGTTTATTATAGTGGTTAGGGTGAAATTGAAGATGCGGTAAATAATATAAAAATTGAAAGATTGGATATTGGAGAGATTGGACGAGGTGTGACTGTCTGTAAATGAAAGGAAATGAATGAGGTATGGGTAGAGAGAGAGGAGGAAGAAGAAGGGGTTTAGGCATTAGTGATGAGTGGTGGGGCTTTTGGATAAGTTTGAAAATTGGGTAAAGATAAAGTAAAGAGTTGCAGTAATACACCCGCGCGAAGGTAAAAACCTCTGCTTCTATTTACCTGGTTTAAGTCGGTCTATCATCAATTTTGGATACGGAAATGTTTATTAGGTTAAACTTTAATCAATCAACTTTAAATTAATAAAAAATTATCAATATAATTTAGGGTGTTCCAGCTTCTTTTTTTTTTTTAAGAGATTTTTGCGTAGCTTTTGAAATTTTGAAAACTATATAGTATTATTATTCGAAAGATTAGAATTTTGATAAATTATTGCGGAGTTTTTTTCATGAGCTTTTTATAACCGCCTATAATTAGGTTTTTTTGATTAGCTTTTCATGATTTTGGTACAGGTATCATCAAATCGTTTGTATTATCAATTTATCATTTTTTAACACTTGTTCTTTTTATAAACAATCTATCTACAAATTTTCACTTATCATATATTGTTTTAGTTTATTTGATTAGTCTTTCATATTTTATAAAACTATTCAATACTCTACACAACAAATTACTCAAAAAACTTAAACTACTAAAAATCTCACTCCACCAAACAAACACATAGTGTTCAAGATTCTTTAAAATTCAATAAACAATAATTTTTAAATTCTTTAATTAATAACAATAATTTTTAAAATTCAAGCTAACTAAATTCACAGATTATCATAAATTTATACCTTAAAATATATAATATATAATATACATATAGATAGATAGATATGTACGTCAAATCATATAATAAAATTTATGAAATTTATCTAAAATAGGAGTATTGATTATCATAAATTTATATCTGATGCATGTGTGGATCGTCTGAGTCTAGATACGATTGATGGGATGCCCTTTAGTATAGGGTTACCCGATGGTAGTAGGATCAGAGGTACCCGTGAGATCCGTGACTGTCCCGTTTCTATAGGGACCCGTGTTTTACTTGTTGACTTCTTTGTCATGCCATTAGTGCATGAAGAAATCATTTTAGGTATGGATTGGATGGATAGCATCAGGCAATCTTAGATGTAGGTAGGAGGACTGTTACCCTCTCTACCGGAGTTAGGCCAGATAGAGGTTTTCCGAGGTTGGGGGACCTTGGAAAATCAGGTATGGTTATCAGTGTGATACGGGCAACTAGACTGATTGCACAGGGATGTGAGGCTTTTTGGTGTTATGCCATGAAGGAGGGGGATAGTCCAGCATTAGAGGATATCCCAATTGTCTGTGATTTTGCAGATGTATTTGTTGAGCCGTCCAGTTTGCCGCCTCAGAGGAGTGTGGATTTTGGCATTGATTTAGAGTCTGGTACGAGACCCATCTCGAAGGCCCCATACCGGATGGCGCTTGTCGAGATGTTGGAACTGAAGAAGCAACTCGAGGAGTTGGCTGAGAAGGGTTTTATTCGCCCTAGCGTGTCCCCATGGGAGCACCGAGCACCTATCCTCTTCGTACGGAAGAAGGACGGATCGTTGAGACTGTGCATAGATTACAAAGAGCTGAACAATGTAACCATCAAGAACAAGTATCCACTGTCTCGAATTGATGACTTGTTAGATCAGCTTCAGGGAGCGACAGTATTTTCCAGGATTGACTTGCATTCAGGATATCACCAGCTGAGGGTGAGGGAGCAGGATGTGCAATAGGACAGCATTCCGGACCAGATATGGACACTACGAGTTTGTAGTGATGCCATTTGGGCTTACGAATGCCCCAACAGTTTTTATGGAGTTGATGAACAGTATTTTCATCGACTTCCTGGATCAGTTTGTGGTGGTCTTCATAGATGACATTTTGGTGTACTCTCGTAGTCGAGGGAGCATGCAGGGCAGCTGAGGACTGTGCTACAGGTTCTACGATATAGAGAACTTTATGCTAAGTTCTCTAAGTGTGAGTTTCTGGATGCCAGAGGTAGCATTTCTGGGTCATATTGTATCAGCTGAAGGAATCAAGGTGGATCCGGCCAAGATTGAGGCAGTAGCAGCTTGGACTACACCAACGAACGTCAAGGAAGTACGTAGCTTCCTTGACCTAGCCGGTTATTACAGACGCTTTGTGGAGGGATTTTTGTGATTGCCCGTCCACTGACGAGTCTACTGAGGAAGACTACCAGATTTGTATGGTTTGATCAGTGTATACAAAGTTTTGAGGAAGACTACCAGAGGGTACAAAGGATTTTGTAGTTTATAGTGATGCATACAAGCTAGGTTTGGGATGTGTATTGAAGCAGCGAGGCAGAGTGATTGCTTATGCGTCTCGACAGCTGAAGACATATGAGGAGAACTACCCAACTCATGATCTGGAGTTGGCAGCAGTAGTTCATGCATTGAAAATTTGGAGACATTACATGTATGGTGCCACATGTTAGATCTTCACAGACCATAAGAGTCTGAAGTACATTTTTACGCAGCGGGAATTGAATAACCGCCAGCGTAGGTGGATTGAGCTGATCAAGGATTTTGATCTGGAGATTTTGTATCATCCAGGAAAGGCGAACGTTGTCGCCGACGCCCTGAGCAGGAAGACGCCTCGAGAGTAGGCGATTGCGAGATTGACAGTTCAACATCAGTTACAGAGAGACCTGATCTGGTTAGAGTTGGACGTCCAGTTTCCTGATGAGGATGCCCAACTGCGTACTTTAGAGGTTCTTCCTGATCAGTTGGGTGAGATCCAACATAAGCAGGAGACCTGCCCGACACTGACGAGGATACGAGAGAAGATGTCTCGGGATGAGGCACCACAATTCTTTCTAGGAGCAGATGGAGTGTTGAAGCGCCGCGGTCGCGTCTGTGTACCCGCTGATGCGGATCTACGCCAGAGGATTTTACAGGAGGCTCACTGTACGCCTTATTTAGTAGACCCCAAGTACGAGTAAGATGTACCAGGACTTGAGACGTTCATATTGGTGGGGAGGGCTGAAGCCCGATGTGGCCAGATTTGTGGCACAGTGTGCGCCCTATCAGCAGGTCAAGATAGAGCATTGCAGACCTGGAGGTGAACTCCATCCACTTCCTGTTCCACAGAGGAAGTGGGAGGACGTCACCATGGATTTTGTTACTGGCCTGAGACCGAGCAGGAGCTTTGATGCCATCTGGGTCATAGTGGACAGATTGACGAAGACGGCACGTTTCATCCCTATCTAGGAAATGTGGCCAGCGAGCAAATTAGCAGAGGAGTACACTAGGCAGATAGTGAGACTCCATGGTGTACCGAGGACGATCGTCTCAGACAGAGATAGGCGATTTACCTTGAGATTCTGACAACAGATTCAGACTGTCCTGGGGACGAGTTTACACTTTACTACTGTGTTCCATCCTCAGACAGATGGTCAGTCAGAGAGGACCATTCAGACACTGGAGGATATGCTGCGAGCTTGTGTGTTGGATTGTGGACAAGTGTAGACGAATCATCTCCCACTAGTTGAGTTCTCATACAACAACAGCTGGCATGCATCTGTTGGGATGGCCCCATATGAGGCACTGTATGGACAGCATACTCCGTTATGTTGGGATGAGCAGAGTAGTGTTAGTAGTTTGACACCTGATCAGATTCAGGATGATGTGGCTCGAGTAGTACTAATTAGAGAGAGGATGCTGACTGCACAGAGCCGTCAGAAGTGTTATGCAGACAGGAGGCGTAGACCTTTAGAGTTCAGAGTAGGAGCCCATGTGTGGCTGAGAGTGTCCCCGACACGAGGTGTTAGACGTTTTGGCATTAAGGGGAAGTTGAGCCCCCGATATGTCGGACCGTTCGAGATTCTAGATCGGGTTGGGAGCACAACATACAGGTTAGCTTTGCCTCCGAGATTAGAGGGTGTTCACCCTGTATTTCACGTGTCTCAACTGAGGGAGTATATACCAGATATGAGACATATTGTGAGCTATGATGATTTGGTGGTTGAGCCGGACCACACCTTTGTTGAGCACCCAATTGCAGTCCTAGAACGAGGTATGAGACGCCTGCGTTCGAAGGACATTCCTATGCTGAGGATACAGTGGTCGAGACGAGGACCTAATGAGGCTACATGGGAGACTGAGGATAGTATCCAGAGTAACTATCCAGAGGAACTATCCAGAGTTCTATGCCGAGATAGATGCACCAGTAGGATCACCGAGTAGATCTTAGTACTATCTTGGTGAGTATTATGTGCTTATATGCTTATATGCTATGATCTGTTTATTTTCATACTAGCTTTGATGTGATATATGATCTTATTAGATCTTGTTGTGCTAGTATGATTATTGTTTATAACTAGATATGGCTCTTTCCTCCATGCTATTGTGATACGATTAGGATTCAGCAGGAGATGGTTATTCCTCCATGCTATTTTGATGGACATAGTGTTGCTGGATATGTTTTTCCTCCATGCCTTTCTGTTATGAGTATGATACGGCTAGAGATGTGATTCCTCTATGCCTTGTGATGTGTTTATGATTTGGCTAGAGATGGTTTTTCTCTATGCCTTGGATAGTGTTTTGTTGTTGGAGTTGATGATTTCCTCCATGCTTATGTTTGATGTTATATAGAGAGTTGTACCTCGGCTTGTGAGTCCGAGTGGTTTGAGGATTTTACAAGTTTCGGGACGAAACTTGTTTTTAGGGGGGTGAGGTGTAAGAGCCTTAGTGTTTGGGAGCCAGTTTTGGCCTTAGCCGCCCCCGCGGGTTCAGGGAGCCGCCCCTGCGGCTCGTGTAGCTTTCCGCCCCTACGGCTCAGGGAACCGCCCCTGCGGTTTCTTGTGGGTGCAGCCGGCTTTGTTGACCGTTTGACTCGTGCTTTACTCTTCTCTTCCTTATACCATTCCTTTCCTTGCTGAGCAAGGGTTTCCTTCTTCATTTCATTTCCAGCTTTTCACGTTCTTCTTCCCTTCCTTTCCCTTCTTGATCTTGCTTCAGAGTTTCGTGGAGTTTGATAGAGTTTTAGTGTGGATTTGTGTTGCTGGATGTTGTGTGCATGTTTTTGAGCTTCAGATGTCAGCTGAGAGTGTGTTCTGTACTTTCCTTGGGTGATCACAGCAGTAGAGGTGAGCTCCTTGCTTCTCCTTCCTTTCTTTCTTTCTTGTTCTTCCTCCTTAGCTTAAGATTAGATGAATTGAATGTAGATTGATGTTGGAATGTGTATGTATATGTATGTGTGTGACTTTGGAATGGAGAAGACGTGATTTGATCACGTGAAGAGCCGAAGAGGAACCGCGGGGTCACTTTCTGCACCGTCGCCGCCCCCGCCCCTGCGGAAGTTGTGTCACAACGCTTGCGCCGTACCTGCGGTTGAGCCTTGCCGCGCCTACGGGTTGCCTTACTCTGCCCATGCGTCTCTCTTGTTACGCAGGTGCGTCTTGTCCCGGGTCTACCTAAAGTAGGGTAGATCCTTTCCTTTCCTAGTATGAGCGGGTTAGTAGCATGCTAGGTACATGTATGAGGTTAGAATGATGATGAGTATGTTATCGTTTATGCAGGTTATAAGTTGGATACGATCCTTATGGATCCCTTGGGTCTAGGTGTGACCCCTTTGATGGATAGGAGTTTGATATATGGTTAAGCCTTGTTATTAGGCAGTGTTGATCTCCAGTGTTGGAGCTGATCGGGTTTGAGACTACTACGAGGTTGAGGTAAGTCCATAAGACTTACTTAGCTACCATCCTTATATTGGATGTATGCATGAGTGGTGTTTGTTATATGCTTTATAGCATGCGATATGGTTCATTACCGACCTATGATATATTGACCGCTCATTGTAGTGGTTGTGACAACTTGCCTTTCATCCCGTAGTAAAGTCTGGGAAGTTCTTTGTAGTCTAGTTAGATCTGGTATACGGGAAGGGCACTGACCACTCCTTATGGTATACGGGAAGGTGCGCTGATACCACTCCAGCTAGTTATTGCACTCAGAGGCGAGGATTATATACATTCCTCGTGTCACATATATTCATATGCATATATACATACTATTTGAGTGATTGACGTTATAAAGATAATAAACCGGGTAAATGTGTGAAAGCATGATGATGTGTTATGATTCCTGATGTATGTTTGTGTCTTGCATCTCTATATATATGTGTATGGTTAGCTAACGGTTTTATACCGTGTTGTAGATCCTTTGCAGGTTAGGAGAGTTGTAGAGTGATTCAGAGGGGTGATCCGCTGAGGGCTCCGTACACTGGGGCGATATCGTGGGATATGGGATATTAATGTTGTACGGATATATATTTTGATTTTGTACTCAGTGGTTACTCTGTATTACCTTTTGATATGTATATATATATATATATATATATATATATATATATATATATATATATATATATATATATATATATATCAGTTTTATGTTTTGTTTTAATCTATATGTGCCTTGTTATAAGATTCAGTGAACTTGTTGTCAGGCTAGGGTCAGGATCCATTGTGAGATCATAGCCAAGTAGCACCTCGAGTCCTACGGATTTGGGGTGTTACCCTACTAAAGCTTGCTACTACTGTGATTGTGGATGAATAAGATAGAAGGATTCCATTTTATGGCCTAGAAACATTTATGGTCATTATTCCTTTAGATTTGGTTACCGGTTCCTTGTGCATGGGCTTGAAAATCTCTCTTACAATTATATCTACACAATAATTTGAAAGTTGAGAATTCTCGAAAGAATTCGTATATTTCTTTTGATAACAACTTTGGTAAACACTTACTAATGCAGAAAGATATAGGTGACAATTAACCACATATTCTCACTCTAATATTTGTTCCACCGATCCTTATGCATGGGCATGAAGATCTCTCTTTTCGTTTAATTTGTTTGTACTAACAATTCAAACTTTAATAGCATATTTGTATTATAATATTATCGGTTCAAAATTGTGTATTGTTAGTTCATAAAGAGCGTTATATTAGTTCAAATATTTTTTTTACTATTAGTTCAAGTTTTCTGTAGTTATTAAATTTTTTATAATATCAAGTATTTTGAACTTATATATTAGTTCAAATTTTGTGTATTATCAGTTCGAACATTGTAGTCACAGTAACGAAGGGTTAATTACAAAGCGGAATTTGACAATGCTTTAAGCTTGCCCTCTTACCAAAAATCTACAATAGGTCATAGACCCAATAGTTTATGTTCTACCTTTACAAAATCATTGCAAAAATCTTAGCTAAAAGACCAAGTGCAATACTCCAACACCTAATCCACCCTCTACAAGGTACTTTCACCCAAAACAGATCAATTCATGATAATACTCTCATAGCTCACAAAATCTTACATGGGTTTAGATCCAAAAAGAAAAATGAAGGATTTATGGCAATCAAACTTGATATGCGGAAAGCATATAATAAAGTAGAATGACCTTTCTTAAAAGTAATCCTAACTAGATTTGAATTTGGTGAAAATTTTCGAAGATGGATTGAAAAATGTATCTTGACGGTTTCATACTCTATACTAATAAATGACTCCCTGACCAATATTATCCTCCCAAAGAGAGGCTTGCGACAAGGAAACCCACTATCCCCTTTGCTTTTCAACCTATGTGCGGGCTAGAAATATACAAAAAAAAACTAGCAATGAGAGCCGAAAGATAATTGATTTTTCAATCTCGAAGAATCCCTTTCTCAGTGTTTGTTGATGACATAATAATTTTCACCAAGGCAACAACAACAACAACAACAACAACAATCAAGCAAAATGATTTTTATCTGTCCTATCGGATTATTGCTTGGTATCTCGCCTGGCAATAAATTACCACAAATCAATATTCCAAACAACTATAAACATAGACCCGACAAGTAAAATAAGAATAGATCCACATATTGGAATTGTAGCAAAAAATAACCTAGAAAAAATATATTTAGGATGCCGATAATAAATAGACAAGTCACTAAGGACATTTTAAACAACATTATATCTAAAACAAAACAAAAACTAACAAAATGGAAAGCATCTTTCTGTCACATGAAGGACGATTAATCTTAATAAAAGTTTATCTAAATGCAAAACCAAACTAATTAATGCAATCTTTGATGCTATTTATAAGTGTTCATAAATAACTTGACCAGATCAACAAAACCTATGAATGAGGGGTCCAACTTCCGACCTCTCTTAAGGTAAGACAAAATATGCAAACCAATAAGTATAGAGGGGAATAGAATATAAAAAATGTAAGATATGGCCAAAGCATTAGTATGAAGCTCTTATGGAAATTAATGACAGAACCATACAACATATAGATTAAAGTTATCGAAGAGAAATACATCAAAAGAACATGCTTATGGAAAACCAAAGATGGAAAAACAAATCGTGACTAGAAAAAAAAAACTAATGATATTAAGAGAAGAGTTTGTAAAAGATTTGAGATGGAGTGTGGGTGATGGACAAACCATTAGATTTCGGAAAAACCAATGGATTTATGACCAACCATTACAAAACTTGGTCAACGACAAATCTTTGATCAATTCATATGAACTAGTGATATATTTCATAACAAATAAACAATGAGATCTACAAAAGATACACCAAAGAGATAAAATACTATCACACGACTTTACTAGCAAGATAAGCACTTAAGAGTCTACCTCAAAACAATATACAAGGCACGTTGTATTGGACGTCGAGTGAAAAGAGATAATTCTTTAATAAATTGGTTATGGAACTTATCAAAAAACGTAAGGGGAAAACACATTATGATAAAACATGGATATGAGATATCAACATTATGTCAAAAGTTAAAAACTTCTTACAGAAATTACCCCTAGATGGTCTTCAAACAAAAGAGAACTTAGAAAAACAAAAAATGTGAGTCTTAATGCATTGTGAACTCTATCAACACCCAATAGAGAGTGTTAGACACACCTTCCCCCAAATACCCTTATACAATAAAATATCAAAAAATACAAAATAAAAACTCACGTGAACGAGTATGACCCAATATGTTACAAAGTAGTACACATTATCATGTGAATAAAGGAAAATGTAACCCAACAAAACTAAGGCAAAATAGTGGTTACATGGTAGAATATCTGGTTAACTTGAAACCTATTTATATTTTTTACAAGATAAAAATACCACATGACTAAAATCAACTGATCCAAAAAAATTAATAATCGATTGAGATGAGGTTACAAGGCCTCCAAAATAGAGACAGAAACCAAGAAACATCAAATGGCAAAGACCAAGTGTGAACTCTATCAAAATTAATTTTGATGCATCTAGACACTCTAATGGTTTGGCTTTTTCATACATGATCATAACGCCATAACAATTGCCACGGGCATGGGAAGGTATGGAGCAAAAACTGTCCTTTAGGAAAAAAAACATATGCTTTAAGAGAGAGCCTGTAAAAGACCACTAGTTTGGGATTTAATGTGAGGTGGGTTGACTACCTCAAAATCACATAGTACCGCAAGTATACGGCCGTGTCAATGTAAATATATGATATTACGTCAGGGTCGAAATCCCAACAGACTATGTATATCCCAACTTTGTCTCAAATTCAACTAGTAAAGCATGAGTGTGTAAAATAAAAGGGAAAAAGGGGTGATCAAGTGATCAAATAAGAGAAAACACTAGGAATTGGGGTTATTCCTCCAAACCATAATTAGAAGTAAGATCAACCATGTTGTGTTCAATAATTGAGGAGAGTTTAAGTCAAAATACTAATGGAGCATGGTAAATGTATGCTTTGTCAAGACAATTGGCTTGATTTAACTAATGAGTATCACATGGTGTTTGTTATTTCTCATTAGTTGATAAGCTTTTCTACAACTTATGATTACATTAGACTATGCAAGCATTACATGGTGTCGCTATTTACTTGCACAATCTAACATAACCATAGTTTGGACATTCGAAAGACAATTAATCTAGCTACCCTTTCGGCCTTACCTAGAATTACTCAAGCAATATAGGCATCAAACATAGTACAATCATCTTCAAATTACTTATCGATCTCATCTAGGATGATTGATTCATTAATCACTCATTTCATGCTTGGAAATATACAATGTGTTATGAGAACAATCTAGACTATATCTAATCTAGCATCCGGCGTTCAAAATAAGACCAAACATGGAATAAATTCAAGATGAATTCGAGAACCCCTGTATGCTACTAAGTACTAAACACTCTTTTGTTTCTCCATCAAATCATAAACACAACATAGGACATACTTAACCTAGCATGATTTGGAGTTTTCACCCGAAATCCTAGTAAGGAGACTACTCACTCATGACCGAAAACCCAATAACATAAATAGTAAAAATGAATAGCACGGTGACAAACGAGACTAAAAATAAGGAATGTGGTGTAACACCCCAAATCCGTAGGACTCGGAGTGCTACTGGGATAGGATCTCACAATGGATCATGACCCTAGCCTGATAACAACTTCACTGAATCTTACAACACGGCACCAATAGATTAAAACAAAACATAAAACTGATATATATACATATCAAAAAGGTGATACAAGGTACTGCTGAGTACAAAAGTCAAAACATAAACCCGTACAACATAAATAACCCATATCCCACGAGTACGCCCGTGTACGGAACCCTCAGCAGATCACCCCTCCGGATCACTCTGCAGCTCTCCTAACCTGCAAAGGATCTACAACACGGTATAAAACCGTTAGCTAACTATACACATATATAAGAAGATACTAGAGCACAAACACACGTCAATAATATTAACACATCATCATGATATCACACATTTACCTGGTTTATTATCTTTAATAAGTCCAACACTCAATCGTACAATAAATGTATATGAATATACGTGACACGAGGAATGTATATATAACCCTCGCCTCTGCGTGCAATAGCTAGCTGGAGTGGTATCAGCGCACTTTCCCGTATACCGTATGGAGTGGTAAGCGCCCTTCCCGTATACCAGAACTAACTAGCTTACAGAGAACTTCCCAGACTCCACTACGGGATGAAAGGTAATTTGTCACAGCCACTACAATGGGCGGTCAATATAACATAGGTCGGTGACAAAAAATAACACATGCTATAAAGCATATAACACACACCACTCAAGCATACATCCAATATAAGGATAGCACCTAAGTAAGTCCTATGGACTAATTACCTCGATCTCAGAAGTATCTCGCTACGAACAACTCTCAAAAACGTCCACTCCAACTTGAGGACAACACAGCCTATACAAGGCACACATACATATATATCACAATCCTATCACACAAAGGGGTCACACCTAGACCCAATGGATCCATAAGGATCAAGTCCAACTCATAAACCTCAAAGCCGTAACCGGCATATCTATATCATACTCGTCATAAACCGATACCTATCATGGTACTAGTTCCCTCATACTAGAAAGGAAAGGAACTACCTAACTATAGGTAGTCCCGGGACAAGACGCACCTGCGTGAACTAAGGACGTAGGGGCGGAACACAAGCAACCGCAGACGTGGTGGCACTCAACCGCGGGGCGGTGACAAGGGTCGCTGGCAACGCAGGCACGGTGCTGGCACGGCGCGGGCGCTGTGGCACGTCTTCCGCAGGGGCGGTGACTTCTGGCCGCGGGGCGGCGACAGTGCAAAATGAAACCTCGCGGCTTCTCTTTAGCTCTTCACGTGATCAAATCATGTCTACTCTCTTCTAGATTCATACACATGCCACAACATACACATACAAACATCAATCCTACATTCAATCATCTAATCCTAAGTTAAGGAAGAAGAAGAACAAGAAAGGAAGAAGAGAAAGAAAGATCACTCACCACCACTGTGGTCCTAGGCTGCAGGAGAGCTTAACACACACCAAGGCTGGCTTCCAAGCACAACAACATACACACTAGCATCATCATCAACCACAAAGCCATAACAAAACTCTTCCAAGCCAAAGGAAACCAAGACAAGATCAAAGGAAGGTGAAGAAGAAGCAAGAAGGACGTAGGAAGCTGAAGAAAGAAATGAAGATGGAACCCTTGCTCAACAAGGTAAAACGAAGAGGTAAGGTAAAGGGTAAAGCACGGTCAAAAGAGTCAACAAAACCGGCTGCAGCCGCCGGAAACCGCAGGGGCGGTCCCATGAGCCGCAGGGGCGGGAACCCGCAGGGACGGCGGTCATGCCCGCGGGTGCGGAAAGGCCAATCTCGGCCCAAAGCCAATCTCGGCTATGGTCCGATCTCGGTCCGAAAGAATAGGGTCTCACATCTCACCCCCCTAAAAACAAGTTTCGTCCCGAAACTTGCAAGATCCTGAAACACTCGTACTCAAAAGCCGAGGTAACACTCTCTATAACCTCAAACGTAAGCATGGAGGAAATCATCAACTCCAGCAGTAACTATACTATCCAGGGCCTAGAGGATAACCATCTCTAGCCAAACCATAAACATATCACAAGGCATAGAGGAAGCACATCTCTAGCCGTATCATAACCATAACAGAAAGGCATGGAGGAAGTACATCTCCAGCACTACTATGTCCATCAAAATAGCATGGAGGAAAGAACCATCTCCAGCTAAATCCTAAACGTATCACAATAACATGGAGGAAAGAACCATCTCCAACTATAAACAAGAAATCATACTAGCATAACAAGATCTAATAAGATCATAATCACCACAAAGCTAGCATGAAATAACATATCATAGCATATAAGCATTTAAGCATATAAGACTCACCAAGCTAGTACTATGATCTACTCGGTGATCCTACTAGTGCACCTATCTCGGCATAGAACTCTGGATAGTTCCTCTAGATACTATCCTCAGTCTCCCATGTAGCCTCCTCGGGTCCTCGTCTCGACCACTGTATTCTCAACATAGGGATGTCCTTCGAACGCAGGCGTCTCATACCTCGCTCTAGGACTGCAATAGGATGCTCTACAAACGTGTGGTCCGGCTCAACCACCAAATCCTCATAACTCACAATGTGCCTCGGATCTGGTATGTACTCCCTCAGCTGAGACACATGAAATACAGGGTGAACACCCTCTAATCTCGGAGGCAAAGCTAATCTATAAGTTGCGCTCCCAACCCGATCCAGAATCTCGAACGGTCCGACATATCGGGGACTCAACTTCCCCTTAATGCCAAAACGCCTAACACCTCGTGTCGGGGACACTCTCAGCCACACATGGGCTCCAACCCTGAACTTTAGAGGTCTACGCCTCTTGTCAGCATAAGACTTCTGACGGCTCTGTGCAGTCAGCATACGCTCTCTGATCAATGTTACCCGAGCCATATCATCTTGAATCTGATCAGGTGCTAAACCACTGACACTGCTCTGCTCATCCAATCATAACGGGGTACGACATCTCTGTCCATACAGTGCCTCATATGGGGCCATCCTAATAGATGCATGCCAGTTGTTGTTGTAGGAGAACTCAACAAGTGGGAGATGATCTGTCCACACTTGTCCCCAATCCAACACACAAGCTCGCAGCATATCCTCCAGGGTCTGAATGGTCCTCTCTGACTGACCATCTGTCTAAGGATGAAACGCAGTCGTGAAGTGCAAACTCGTCCCCAGGGCAGTCTGAATCTGCTGCCAGAATCTCGAGGTAAAACGCCCATCTCTGTCTGAGACGATCGTCCTCGGTACACCATGGAGTCTCACTATCTGCCTGGTGTACTCCTCAACTAATCTGCTCACCGGCCACGTCTCCCTGATAGGAATGAAACGTGTCGTCTTCGTCAATCTGTCTACTATGACCCAGATGGCATCAAAACTCCGGCTCAGCCTCAAGCCAATAACAAAATCCATGGTGACGTCCTCCCACTTCCTCTGTGGAACAGGAAGTGGATGGAGCTCACCTCCAGGTCAGAAATGCTCGATCTTGACCTGCTGGCAGGTCGCACACTGAGCTACAAATCTGGCTACATCGGGTTTCAGCCCTCCCCACCAATATATACGTCTCAAGTCCTGATACATCTTACTTGTACATGGATGTACAGAGTAAGGTGTACAGTGAGTCTCCTGTAAAATCCTCTGCCTCAGCTCTGTATGAGCAGGTACACAGACGCGACCGCGGCGCCTCAAAACTCTATCTGCTCCAAGCAGGAACTAGGGTGCCTCATCTCGAGACATCCTATCTCTAATCCTCTGTAAAGTCGGGCAGGTCTCCTGTTTCTGTCGGATCTCATCCAACAAATCAGGAAGAACCTCTAAAGTACGTAGTTGGGCATCCTCATCAGGAAACTGGATGTCCAACTCTAACCAGATCAGATCTCTCTGCAACTGATGCTGAACTGTCAGCCTCGCAATCGCCTGCTCTCGAGGCGTCTTCCTGCTCAGGGCGTCGGCGACAACGTTCGCCTTCCCCGGATGGTACATAATCTCTAGATCAAAATCCTTGATCAGCTCGAGCCACCTACGTTGGCGGTTATTCAATTCCCGTTGCGTGAAATAATACTTCACACTCTTATGGTCTGTGAAGATCTGACATGTAGCACCATACAGGTAATGTCTCCAGATCTTCAGTGCATGAACTACCGCTGCCAACTCCAGATCATGAGTCGGGTAGTTCTCCTCATACGTCTTCAGCTGTCGAGACGTATATGCAATAACTCTGCCTCGCTGCATCAAAACACATCCCAAACCTAGCTTGGATGCATCACTGTAAACCACAAAATCCTCAGTACCCTCTGGCTGTGCCAAAATAGGAGCAGAAGTCAAATGCCTCTTCAACTCCTCAAAACTCTGCCTGCACTGATCAGACCACACAAATCTGGTAGTCTTCCTCAGCAAACTCGTCAGTGGATGGGCAATCACAGAAAAACCCTCCACGAAGCGTCTGTAATAACCGGCTAGGCCAAGGAAACTACGTACTTCCTTGACCTTCGTCGGTGTCGTCCATGCTGCTGTTGCCTCAATCTTCGCTGGATCCACCTTGATCCCCCCTCAGCTGATACTATATGACCCAGGAATGCTACCTCTGGGATCCAGAATTCACACTTAGAGAACTTAGCATAAAGTTCTTTATCCCGCAAAACCTGCAATACAGTCCTCAGATGTCCTGCATGCTCCTCTCCACTGCGAGAGTATACCAGAATGTCATCAATGAAGACCACTACAAACTGATCCAGGAAGTCGATGAAGATACTGTTCATCAACTCCATAAAGACGGTTGGGGCATTCGTAAGCCCAAATGGCATCACTATAAACTCGTAGTGGCCATATCTGGTCCGGAATGTTGTCCTGTGCACATCCTGCTCCCTCACCCTCAGTTGGTGATACCCGGAACGCAATTCAATCCTGGAGAACACAATCGCTCCCTGTAACTGATCTAACAAATCATCAATGCGTGGCAGTGGATACTTGTTCTTGATGGTCACCTTGTTCAGCTCTCTGTAATCAATACACAGTCTCAGCAATCCGTCCTTCTTCCGTACGAAGAGGACAGGTGCTCCCCAAGGGGACACGCTAGGCGAATGAAGCCCTTCTCAGCCAATTCCTCGAGTTGCTTCTTCAGTTCCAGCATCTCGACAGGCGTCATCCGGTATGGGGCCTTCGAGATGGGTCTCGTACCAGGCTCTAACTCGATACTGAAATCCACACTCCTCTGAGGCGGAAAACTGGACGGCTCAGCAAAAACATCAGTAAACTCACAAACAACTGAAATGTCCTCTACAGCTGGACTCTCCCCCTCCTTCATGGCATAACACTAGAAGGCCTCGCAACCCTGTGCAATCAATCTAGCTGCCCGTATGGCGCTGATAACTGTACTTGTCTTTCCAAGGTCCCAACCTCGGAAAACCTCTATCTAGCCTAACTCGTTAGAGAGGGTAACAGTCCTCCTACCTACATCTAAAACTGTAGAGTGTCTATCCATCCAGTCCATACCTAGAATGACTTCTGCATGCTCTAATGGCATGACAAAGAAGTCAACTAGTAACACAAGGGTCCCTACAGAAATGGGACAACCGTGAATCTCACGGGTACCTCTGACCCTACCACCATTGGGTAACCCTATAATAAAGGGCATCCCCTCAACTGTATCTAAACCAAGACGCTCTACACAGGCATCAAAAATAAAAGAGTACGTAGCACCAGTATCAAATGAAACTCTAACAGGTAAACCATGAATCAGAATGGTACCTGTAGCAGTAGGTGCAGCTGGCACCTCTGCACTCCTCAGCTCAAAAACACGACCCTGTGGGCCTCTGGTATCAGTGGTGCCCCCACCACGACCTCTGCCTCTACTCGGCCCAGGAGCAGATCCCTGAGTCGTAGGGCGATCTGGGACTCTCTACTGTCCCTGAGTCTGCTACTGCTGAGGTGGCCTCTTCCCACCTCCCGCTGCACTAGCAGGAGAAGAACCCTGCTGAGATGAAGCTTCGCCCTTGCGGAAGTAAACAACTCGGTGACCTTGCCTACCACAGGTGTAGCAAGTCACCAATGGCCTCGTGCACTCTGGCCTCATATGCCCTGGATCTCCACAGTTAAAGCACTGACGTCCCTTCTCTGCAACCGGCGCAGATGAAGGCTGACTCGAGCGTCTCTGACCACGCCAACCACTAGCAGAACCACCAGTACTACTGGTCTGCCCTGTACGTTGCCTCTTCTCAGACCCTCCGGTCTGAGAAGCTCTCCTCTGTCCAGCTCGCTCCCTGTCATAATCGGAAGCTCTGTGCTGATAATTTGTGAGAGTCTCACAATGAAATCCCGCGATGTAGGTCCGGGTAGTATCCCTCAGTCGTCGAGAAAAGAGATAAACGTGCTGGTCTGCAGCAGGTGCAGCTGGTCCCAGTAATGTCAGCTCCTCCTGAAACCTTCTGATGGCCTCAGAGACTGGTACATCCTCAAACCCAGCCTCCACAAAATCTCGCAGTTTCTCCCTCCTCAGAGAGACAGGGCAGAAACGCTCTCTAATCATCGTCTTCATCTGATCATAACTGGTAACCTGGCCCCGTACTGATCTCCACCAGTGTTGTGCCAAGTCCCGAAATAAAGTCTGAACTAGCTCAATCTGTCTGTCAGCTGGACATCGAATAGACTCCAGAGCTGAGTCTACATGCCCGATCCAAAGCTCAACCTCCAACCCCACCTTCCTAGTGAAAGGGGGTACACCCATCTGATGGAATGCCTTCAACCAGGTATCTGGTCTAGGCCCTCTATGCTCCTCTGGTGCTCTGGCAATCTCAGCAGCAGGTACCTGTACAGCGGGTACTTGAGTAACGGTATGGGACCTCTCAGATGGTCCCTCTTGTGCCTGTAAATCTGAGGCACGTCTACCGGCTCTGGCAGCCTCCTCAACACGTCTGATATAAGCATGAAACTCTGATCTACCCATGGAGACACGATCAAACTCACCAGACTGGGCTCTCTGTGCCCCCTGTCTCCCAACTGCCCCGTTCCTAGTCTCAGGAACGGCGCTCTCAGCAACCTCATCATGTAGCTCTCCCGCATGTGAATTGTCAGCAGGAGTCCTACCCCGTCCTCTACCTAGAGGGGGTCTACCTCTACCTCGCCCAGCTACAAGTAAGGCTCTAGTCTGAACCATCTGCAGAGGACGTAAACCTAGCTTAGAAGGCTATATATATGCCATATGTATAGATATATAACAAATCAATCACAGCAAAATTTCTATATATATATATATATATATATCTATACTGTCGAGATCTTCAGAGGGGCGATGATTCACGTACACGATAACCCAAAACATTTGTACTCATTTCAAAACCAAAACCTTTTGAAAAGTCAGACCCCTTTCGGGTTCTGTTTATTTATCTATTCGAATTTTATTGCAGATTACTAGTGCCATTGTTGTCAACCTGGGCTCTAATACCAACTTTGTAACACCCCAAATCCGTAGGACTCGGAGTGCTACTAGGCTAGGATCTCACAATGGATCCTGACCCTAGCCTGACAACAACTTCACTGAATCTTACAACAAGGCACCAATAGATTAAAACAAAACATAAAACTGATATATATATATATATATATATATATATATATATATATATATATATATATATATATATATATACATATCAAAAAGGTGATACAAGGTACTGCTGAGTACAAAAGTCAAAACATAAACCCGTACAACATAAATAACCCATATCCCACGAGTACGCCCCGTGTAAGGAACCCTCAGCAGATCACCCCTCCGGATTACTCTGCAGCTCTCCTAACCTGCAAAGGATCTACAACACGGTATAAAACCGTTAGCTAACTATACACATATATAAGAAGATGCTAGAGCACAAACACACGTCAATAATATTAACACATCATCATGATATCACACATTTACCTGGTTTATTATCTTTAATAAGTCGAACACTCAATCGTACAATAAATGTATATGAATATACGTGACACGAGGAATGTATATATAACCCTCGCCTCTGCGTGCAATAGCTAGCTGGAGTGGTATCAGCGCACTTTCCCGTATACCGTATGGAGTGGTAAGCGCCCTTCCCGTATACCAGAACTAACTAGCTTACAGAGAACTTCCCAGACTCCACTACGGGATGAAAGGTAAGTTGTCACAGCCACTACAATGGGCGGTCAATATAACATAGGTCGGTGACAAAAAATAACACATGCTATAAAGCACATAACACACACCACTCAAGCATACATCCAATATAAGGATAACAGCTAAGTAAGTCTTATGGACTAATTACCTCGATCTCAGAAGTATCTCGCTACGAACAACTCTCAAAAACGTCCACTCCAACTGGAGGACAACACAACCTATACAAGGCACACATACATATATATCACAATCCTATCACACAAAGGGGTCACACCTAGACCCAATGGATCCATAAGGATCAAGTCCAACTCATAAACCTCAAAGCCGTAACCGGCATATCTATATCATACTCGTCATAAACCGATACCTATCATGGTGCTAGTTCCCTCATACTAGAAAGGAAAGGAACTACCTAACTATAGGTAGTCCCGGGACAAGACGCACCTGCGTGAACTAAGGACGCAGGGGCGGAACACAGGCAACCGCAGGCGTGATGGCACTCAACCGCGGGGGCGGTGACAAGGGTCGCTAGCAACGCAGGCACGGCGCTGGCACGGCGCGGGCGCTGCGGCACGTCTTCTGCAGGGACGGTGACTTCTGGCCGTGGGGGCGGCGAAAGTGCAGAATGAAACCTCGCGGTTTCTCTTTAGCTCTTCACGTGATCAAATCAGGTCTACTCTCTTCCAGATTCATACACATGCCACAACATACACATACAAACATCAATCCTACATTCAATCATCTAATCCTAAGCTAAGGAAGAAGAAGAACAAGAAAGGAAGAAGAGAAAGAAAGATCACTCACCACCACTGTGGTCCTAGGCTGCAGGAGAGCTTAACACACACCAAGGCTGGCTTCCAAGCACAACAACATACACACTAGCATCATCATCAACCACAAAGCCATAACAAAACTCTTCCAAGCCAAAGGAAACCAAGACAAGATCAAAGGAAGGTGAAGAAGAAGCAAGAAGGACGTAGGAAGCTGAAGAAAGGAATGAAGATGGAACCCTTGCTCAGCAAGGTAAAACGAAGAGGTAAGGTAAAGGGTAAAGCACGGTCAAAAGAGTCAACAAAATCGGCTGCAGCCGCCGGAAACCGCAGGGGCGGCGGTCATGCCCGCGGGTGCGGAAAGGCTAATCTCGACCCAAAGCCAATCTCGGTTATGGTCCGACCGAAAGAATAGGGTCTCACATGTGGTATAAATAATGGGGTGAATCGGACTTACCAATCAAAAGATATGGCCGAAACAAGATTGAAATAAGATCTAGATATGGAAAATATGAAGAACTTCAAGAACTACTTCAATCTTCAAGGCAAATAAGCCAAAATGCTTACAAGAGAGAATTTAAATAATTGTTTTGTGTCTAGAATGATATGAATTTCAATCAGCCAAGACCTCAATTTATAGGCTAAATTTTGTGGTTCCCCATTCTAGAATTATCTAAAAGAATCTCACACAACTATCATGAGTTAGTTACAAAAGTAGTCCACACCGGGTAGGTTTACCTCAGGTGAAGCTTTGTCTTAGGCCGGGTTGGAAGTTCACTCTGGGTCGGGTTTCTCCACCACCATGGGGAAGTACATGTAACTAAGGTTTTTCGTCTTCTTTGCACGGGTTTTTCGTCTTCTTTGTTCGGGTTGCATCTTTCACCTTGTAACTTTCCTTGGAAAAGCTTCTTTGCCCGTGTTCCCTCGTCTTCTTTGGTCTGGTTTTTGGTTCACCCGAGGTACATTGAAGCTTTGTCTTCTTAGTCCGGGTGGAATTGTCATTTTACACCTTAATTGACATTTTACACCTTGGATTCTTCTTAGTTGGGTTTCTTGTCTTCTTATCTCAGGTTAAGGTAAACCCGAGGCTCCTCCTTTTGAGGTTCCTTGGCTCTTTTGCTCCATATATTTGTTGGTTTCTTGCTTCCTTTCTTCCTTTGCTCCGTGATGATGATGAGGGCATGATGAGTGTTCCTTAGATTGACCTGAAATGATCATTTATGCTCCATTTTAGACCTAAAAACATAAAACACAAGAAGAGTAGATATTCTTTGACAATTTAAGCATAAGTAGATGTATGTGTCATAAACCATGCAAAACTAAGGAAAAATACATGAAAAGACATCTCAAAAGATAGCATAATAACTTGCTATCATTTAGCACCATTGAAATTGAAGGAGGCAATTTATCACTTATTAATAAGATTTGGAAACGATTATAGGAAGCGGACATTATCATTTCTAATATATCCATTTTAATTTCAAGGTGCACACAATTTAGAGTTCAATATGTTTTTAGTGAAATCAACGTCATTATAGATAAACTCGCATCTTTTGGTCAAGGATTGGATCAAGATAACGGGAATATATCGCAAGAGGTTGAAGACTTCATCCAAAATGATGCTTTAATACGATCAACATCTAGACGTTGATTCTTCTTGTACCCTTACCTTTATAAAACAAAAATGCTTTAAGCTTTTGGAATCCCAAAGGTTAAAGCATTTTTGTTATTAAAAGTATGGATTATTACGTGAAATAACTCTAACTTTATTTATATTATAAATAAATTTACATATAAAATCAAACCAGTTTTAAATTATACATAATTTTCGTTATTTTTTCTTCTTGAAAATTTATCAAATGACTTGGGTTCATTTTTTTAACTAACCTATCTGAATTATGAAATTAAAAATTTAACTATAATTTTTCAAATTTTGGTTTAAAACACTTAATTTTTTATAAAAAAAAATGTTTTTTCAATTTTTTTTTTAAAATTAAAATATTTTGTATAATGTTTGTTGAACAACAAACGTCCACAATGTCTAATTATATTACGTTAATTGTTGATAGTTGTTAATAATATAATTATTTATCATCAACATTTGTTGACGGTTGCCCACTATGTACGCATGTATACATGTTCGTCGGGTAGACAACGTAGTTATGAGACGACTACGATTACTCGATCTTTCTTTTACGCTCACTTTTCGCCTGGAATCATCCATTTAACGGCTTTTGATATATAATACAATACTCGTTTTTCACTTTAAAAAAAAACCATTTGTTGACGGTTGTTGAAACAATTGTCAACAATTTTGTTTAAAAATAAATTATTGTTTTTATTATTATTTTTATTTCATTAAATTGGTATTTAATTTGAACTTTATTTGCTTAACTTCGAATGGTTTTACCATCAAATTCTTTGCTTAAACTTAATCATATCTATATATAAAACAATTAATAATATAAACTATCAATGTATTTAGCAAAATAATACCAACTATCAACATTGAACCGAAAATAATACCAACTTTGAAAATTACTAAGAGCGATACAAACTATCAATGTATTTACCAAAAATAATACGTCATACTTTTCCGGCAAAAACCCTAACTTTGGCGATGACGTGACAGCCGGAATGTTACATGTCATCAAATAAATGGATAAAATGTGTAATGCGGATTTATTTTTTAAAAAATTATTTAATAATATTAAAAAATATTAAAAATATTATTATTTTTATAATTTTAAATAATAATTTTTAAAAAAAATTGTACAATTTATTTTTTTAAAACAAATATTTTTTGTAAAAAATTTTTTTTAATAAAGTTTGAACATTTTTTTAAATAAGTTTGTAAAAAATCTCATCTTATATATATTATAGGAGTAACACTCCTTGCCACGTGTCACACAGAAAAATGCTAACAGCCACGTGTCATTTTAGCATTTAACCACAGTCTACCAAAATATTAATTAAGTTTATTTTCTTAAAAAAATATTTTAAAAAATATGTAAGATTCTGTTGAATTCCACAATAAATCTAAACGTTTAATAAATTTCAACAACCACCAAAACAAAGATCTTCCCTAAGCAAATATTTATTAATGTATTACATAATATTATATAATAGATAAAAAAATATTAACATATAAACCAATATTATAAGGAAAAAAAATCATATTATGAGTTATCATACAATTAGATATTTTATTAATGTATTATACAATATTATATATAAAGTGTACAAATATTTGTGCTTATTTTATCTACTCTATCTAATGACAAAAAAATAATTTATATATAATCCCTTTAAGAAATAAATAACAAAAAATATTTTTATCAAATCCCGTGCAAAGTACGGGTAATACACTAGTAAGTATTAAATGAGAGCCCTTCTTTGCCACGTGTCAACACCAGATTTAATGCAGCCTAAAAAAATATTTTTAAAAGTTAATAATTTTAAGTTGTTAATATAAATTATTATCGAAGCCCAACAAAATCTTTTTAGTTATTTATCTAGATTATTAAAAAATAGGTTTACGTAATCGGATATTTATTAATAAAAATTATTTATTTATTTATTTATTTATTTATTATTTATTTATTTATTATTATTCTTTATCTTATTTTGGAAGCAAGTTCATCGTATCTACGATTTCAATAAAAAATCTTTACAAAGTAAACATTAATTGAATTATAAATTAAAATTTTAAAACGTGAATCATAAGAGAATTTTAACGGTAGATTTTTAAATTCAATAGAAAATCAGTTAGGTTCTTAAAAATAAATTGGAAAAAAAAATCTAAACACCAATTGATTAGATCGGTTGATCATAATCCGAAATTATGCACTAAAGATGTTTAGTTTGATTTGTTTTTAAATTAGGCATTTAAATTTGGAAGTTAGTTTTGAAAAATAGTTTAAATTAGGAATTTAATCACGTGATTTGTTAGTATCTATTAACTGAATTGTCTCACATGTTTTGTTAGTTGTAGCTTGATTTTGATTTTAACATTAATAAGATTAATTTTTAAGCTTGGTATTATCTTAATTTTTCAAATTTAAAAGCTTAAGCTTTCTTAACAAGTTTTGTTAACCCAAATGATTTCTCGCTGTATATATACATGTTTCAAGCTTTCACCTATACATTTAGGTGATCCGTTTGCTTCTTTTTCTTGCTATCTCAATATCAACTACAATTTGTCGATTCTTTCATCTACGTCTTTAGTAATTTACTTAAATTAGTAATTATTTTACCTTAATTTAATTGTTAATTTTGTGTATATCTACGTCTTTAGTAATTGAACAGCTTTTTATTTCATTTACCTTAATTTGTTGATTCTTTCATCTCTTCACTTGATTTATACGTATGATAATTTGTGCAATTGTAATTGTGTGCCTTCACTTTAGGAGCGAGTACATTTGTTGCTTCCGGTGATCTATTAAACAAGCGAGTAAATTCAAACCACCACTAATCTCAACGAGAAGGAAAATGACCAGCAATCGTCATGAATGTTAGCATAACTATCCAATGCGAAATAATCGAGAAACGACGGATATTTCTGATTTTTCATACTTTTGGTTTGATTTGGCATTAACTCTATATTTCTTAGATTAATTCTTAATAGTTTTGAGTTTTACCACAAATGGGTAGATTTTCAAGCTACATATTTTTACAAGTCTAGAGAATTAAACTTTATTCAATTATTTTTATTGGATATATTTTTTAGACGTAGTTCTTATATAAATAAGATAATTTAATCCCTAAAACAAGTTTTTGTAAAATAAATAAATTATTTAATCACTAAGATATTTTTAATCCCTAATATTCAAGGATGTCATCTCAAAATTTAACTTCAGTCACTAAATTTATTTAAAATAATATTGTTCACGAAAAAAATATTTTAAGATTATATTTAGCTAATATCACGTCACAAAATGTGAAATTTAGCGTATAAAATCTTATATAAAGATATATTTTAACAAATTTCGAAAGGCACGGGTAATACACTAGTGTGGAAATATTTATGTAATATTTATTTTTCCAAAAAATATAAATCTAATAATTAAAAAAATTGATTTTCCCAAAAAATAACTTTGAAAACTTTTTTTTATTAGATTTATTTTCGGTTTTTTGTATAAAAGGAAAATTTTAATTCTAAAAAAAAATAATTTGTAAGAAAATATTAGATTTTTTAATTTTTTTTTTCCATCTTTTAACCTAATCCCTAAAGAATTGTTTTTCCCAATTTTGATAAAAAAATATTTTATTAAAAATTAGATATAATATATAATAGAAATAAACCCCAAAAAAGTTTTTTCAAAAAATTCACAAGTACACTATTTATTCTTTATAAAAAAAATTTACAACAATTTTTTTTTATAAAAAACTTTCATAAAAAACAAAATATTTTAAAATAAATAATTTTACAAACCTATTTTTAAAAAAAATTCAAACTTTATTTAAAAATTTATTTTTAAATATAATAATTTTTTAAAAAAATATTTGTAATTTTTTTAAAAAAAATTATTATTTAAATTTTTAAAAAGTATTTTTTAAATATTTAAAATTTTATTAAATTGAGTTTTTTAGAAATAAAATCCACATCACATATTAATCCATTTATTTGATAAAATGTAGCATTTCGGCTGTCACGTCATCGCCGAAGCTAGAGTTTTTGCTGGAAAAATATGACGTATTATTTTTAATAAATAAATTAATAGTTTATATCGTTTATAGTGATTTTCAATGTATTATATTCGGTTCAATGTTGATAGTTGTGTTATTTTTCCTAATTTTTTTTATAAAGACGTCTATGACTTGATATATTAATCTTAAAGTTGGTATTTGAACTTTATTTGTTACGATTCATACCATTTTGCTTTGGTGTGTCGTGACTCGTGGTTACCAATATTACAATAAGTCTTTGATAAGACATAAATTTTGCAACTCTGAAGAATTTGGCCTTGCTTCTTTTGACTTCCACTCTTGCGTTCTACTGTACAAATTATACAGTTTTGACCAACGTGCACGTACTATTTATTTGTAAGTTCCTGTGAAAAATAAATATTACTCCGATCAATAATATAATTATTGTAACATCCGACACATTTTTTTAATAAGCATATTAAGTAACAAAAACAAAATTTTTATATCAACTTTTTCATAATTTTACCACTTATTAATCATCACCACACTTCACTGCTAATTAATAAAGGATAAAAAGTAAAAAATATATATAAATTAATAATATTTCTTTATATACTTATCAAAACTTAAAGGTTAAAATATCTTATATATTGATCGGAGGGAGTATTAGATTACTTCAAACTTTTTTACCAAAAAAAAAAAATAATTACTTCAAACTTAAAACCGTAAAAATAAGGACGAAAGAAATTATTTAAACCATTTTCATATACTTATCACCCGTAACAATCATTAAAACTTTATTTTTTTAGTTTTACAAATTGTTTACTCTTTGTTCATTTTTCCCAATTACTTAATTTTGTAAAGTTTTTTTTTAATCATTTTAGAATAATTATATTTAACAATTTATTAGTACATTACAAAATGTAATAACTTATATTTTATTACCATTTATTTTATATTATTACAACATTTTAATTGCTCATTTATCATCAATCTACCTATGACTTTATTAACCGTTATATTTTTGTTCTAACTAAAAAAAACTATAAAAGATCTATATATATGCATGTGTTCGATCTCATTGAAATAAACATGTAAATATAATTAACAAGTGACTTACACAAATTCATGAATTGTAGGGAAATTATTATAATTATTTATTTCAATAAATAATAAAACGATTAAAATGATAATTAATGGCTTTGTTTACTTAAAAGTGTAAGAACGTTTTGGCTTAATGAGGAGAATTTATGTGAATGACTCAATCTTATATTTTTTCATTTATTTTGTATCGTTTACGTAGAATCTCGAGTTATGATTTATAAAAGGGTGAATAGTGGAACTACAATAATCTTGCAAAAATATTGATTTTTTATCATTTTTTTTGGCTAATTTTAATTCTTCAAGTTCTCTTTTTTTTCCGTTGTAAGAAAATATGAAACGACAAAAACTAAATTTAATTAGTAGACGGATATTAATTTAGTTTTCTCTTTAAGAAAGGGGTGAAAATTTCACATTCCCGATAGATAACGCGAATTGGCCCGAACCATAAGTTCCTTTGGATGACCATCTCTTACCTCCCTGCTAGTGGAAAATCCGCTCACAGGTCAATTGTTGCTCTGTTGTGAAAAATCCGAGTTGTAGATGGATGATGGGTGAAGGTCTTTCACCCATCACCCAACCGATACACCCCAAAATATCTTCAACTTTGTGCATTTAGTCATCAATTCACGAAGAATATGACAATTGTAATGTTATATACTTTATAATAACACCTTTATAATAGTTTTATTTTAGTTATAAATATTATTGGTTTTTAACATACTGGTTTTGAACTATACGTACATACATACTTTGAAAATACATTATAAATTGACAATATTCATAACTTTTATTCACCCATAGGCCGCAGATAAACCCCAACCACCGTCATCTGACGGATAATGGGTGTAACCACCCATTAAGGTTAATGGGTGGGTGATGAAAGTGGCTCACTCACCCATAACCCGACCTATCCATAACAAGTAACAAGAACACGTATGGTCTATTAGATTAATTATTTAATCTACAGAAGAGCTATATATATGGTGGGTAAGACATTTATCTCTTTATTTTCTACACAAATATTTTTTTGGTTAGAACTACACCAATAATTTAATACTCTATCCGTTCACAAATAATTATCGTTTTAACATTAACCTTTTGTTCAACAATAATTATCATTCTAAGGTATTTTGACTTTATCTTACACATTTACTCTTCTAATCATTAATGATAGATTAATTATTTAATTTACAGTTAACCCTTTGATTTTACTTTAGATAACAAAGTAGATTATCATTTCCTCCTTTCTAAACCATTAAAAAAAAGTTTTAAAACAGAGGTAAAGTTGTTAAAAAAAAAAACTATCTATTTATGAATAACATCGTAACACTATTTAATTTTAATAAAAGAAAATATAGATGATAATTATTAATGATCGAAAGAATCGACAATCTGTGGTATTACAGGAGATTGTAGGGCCAAATTAAATCTCTTTTAAAAAAAGATTTGGAGAGAATAAGCAAAGAAGGGCAAGGGGGATGGAACTTGAAAATGGCGTACGTAGTTCTTCGTCTCTGACATCATTATCTTCTTTGGTGTCTTTTCACGTCAACTCGTTACTCTCTCTTATCTATCTTATTTGCTAATGTAATGAACCTAACATTTTCTCCATCTCTTAAACATGTCCTCTTATGGCAACTCCTACTTTGGCGTTTTCGTCCAATTACGATTTAGGTCACGTTTGCTTGCAATTTGGATTTTGGATGTGTTACATTATAGCTTTTGTTTTTTCACTCAAACTCTTCTATCACTCTTGCTTTCCACTTTTTTTCAAATTTTAAAACATATTTTGTATAATTTTTTTTTTTAAAGAAAATAGTTTTTGACTGAGTTAATAAGTAAGTCTTTTTGGATGTAAGACTTTTTGTTTTTTTTAAATGATTTTAGATTTTGGTTAGATTTTTTTAATAGTTTTTTTAGGGTGTTGATAGACGTACAGAAGGGTTTTCTTTATTTATCACCATAACTAGCACGCTAACGTACGTAGTCGGAGTTTTTTTTTTTTGTTAACTTCGACTATGTATGTGAAGGGCTTAGTTTTGATGTCGAATAACGATTTTTGTCGGTATATTTATAAACCATATTTTTTTAAATAACTTTGTAAGGAATGAAAATTTCGATTTGGCCAACTCAAACCAATATTCTAACCCAAAACCTTTGAACCAAGAAATTGATCCTAAGACCTTGGGGTTAAGTCAAGCAGTTCACGTCGGTTCATGTTTGGTCCGGATCTAATTCGAACAATCCTATCGATTTTAGGAGTTTTAACTTTTGGATTCTAATAATGGAAGGGTGGAATTGATTTATTTTTCTTACCTAAGGCATGAATAATTTTAAAAGAAAATTTAATGAATTTAATTTTCTACGCAACAGATAAGTAAAACGAACATAAACACGACACATAAGTTTTTTTATTTATTTTTATGTACGTTTCAACGCTAGGATTTCTGCCCATTAAAAAACTTTGATTACGTACATGGAATTTTTAGAAAGTTGAGAGTCAAAGACGAGAATTTTGAACCAATCCAGCTGTCATAATAAATCACGAGATCAATTCTTACGTAGTCAAAAGTTAGATTTGTCGTTTGAAACTTGAAAGTCATCTATATATGCAAATTGTCAAAAAAAAACTTATGAACGTCTTGTTCTATAGTTTTATACTGTATATGGTAACAAGCCCAAACAAGCCAAACCTAATTTTAAAACTTAGTACGAAGCTAGTATGGTTTGGCGCCTATGGGTCGTTTCATATTTTTAGT
>CM008285.1:41741748-41996197 GCA_002319775.1 Fagopyrum tataricum | reverse complement strand
TAGAATCTTACCGGCCAACACCCCAGGTGGACAGTTTGGTTCCGGGATGATTGTGAATGAAATACAAGGAAAAGTAATGCCAGGAGGGGAAGAAGGGTGGAATCAAGGCAACGCCCCTGAAATTAGCCCGACTATAGGGAACCTAGGGAGCTAATGCCGCTGCCAAATGACTCAGGCGAACAAATGAACAGGAGGTGTTTTTGAGTGGCCATTTGGGGGATTCTAAGGCCATGGGCGCGGCAAATGGTGGAAGTAGCCTCTGGAACGGAAATTTGCCCGACCATACCACACAATGGAAGGCAAATGGTGTCAACAGATAGTCAAGGCGGGCAAGTCACCGGATCAACTGAGAATGACTTCGTTAAAGAGCTAGCAAGGAAGTTTGCTTAGGACGATGGAGGCAAGGCATGAGACACGGGACTTGGCACCTACTGGACTGGATGTGGTGGGGCCGAAGGAAGGAAGAGGAAATGACAATCTCTTGGTCATGACCATAGCGGAGTCGGTCTTACACGAGGATGACCGCACATGTATGGATTTGAGACCGTCATTGACACAAGTGATGTTTTGTCTGATAATGAGCATGATTTTAAATACCCATATATTGCATGCGCTTGCTTTGATGGCTGGAAAATGATAATGTGCATGAATTAAATGACTCTAGTTTACAAATCATGGATGCTAGTAATGGGATGGTTAATGATGATAGTATATAACCTGCTAGGACTGATGAGCATGATAAAACTGTTTTGCCTAATGTTATGCATGTTGATATGCAAGTGGATAACAATGTGGTTACGCATGATACTAGCAATAATGGAACTGCATTGTCCATAGCCACTCCTGCTACTGAGAATGTTAATAATACGGGTCAAATCGTGCCCCGTATTATAACACATGTTGCCTGGCCTTCTATATTGCCTCTCACTGCTAGGATCATTACTAAGCCTGGAACTAGTACTCGGGGTATGGGTAGTGGTACTAATCTTAATAATAAGGATTTTCCTCATTTGCTCCGCATGGGCACTGATGGCACTTCTGGTGAGGCACCTCCAAGGCAAAATGCTTGGACTAAGCCTCTACCTAGGACTTTTCATGAATAGAGGGATAGGGGGACTCTTGAGTATACACCCCAACGGGTGATATTGTTAAGATAAAATGTACTGAGGCTCTTCCTAGGGAGCAAGTGTGGGGTAGCTGGTTACTCGGGCAGTATGTGGGGTATTACCCCGGATATCATGCTATTAGGGACCTCCAACAATCTTGGGGGGTTCAGTCTAGACTCAAAATGGAGGCCGGGTGGCTCATATTTATGTTTGATAATGATGGGGATAGAGATAGAGTTCTCCGGGGAGGGACTGTACTAGATCCATGGTAGACCTCTAATTCTTAAGCATGTCCCTGATAAATTCGCCTTTAATAAGAGGGATGTGGATACCATACCACTTTGGGTTAGATTATATGGTGTTCCTAATGATTATTTGATCGCCTGTCATCCTTGGACGGGTGGTTTCCATGTTGGGTAAACCCCTACACATGGACCCTGTCACTAGAGGGAGGAAAAGGGGCTCCTATGCAAGAGTGTTTTATTGAAATGAATTTCGCTAAGGAGATTAGGAGAGAGGTTACCTTGAATTTGATGATGGGATCAAGGTGGTTTGTAATGTGCTCATTGAAAATGAGCCGAAGTACTGTAAGGGGTGTTTTTACCTTTGGTCATAATGAGGAGGAATGCTCTTTCAAGGAAAATAGAGGTATCCCAAAGGATGAGGTCTAGACCTAGAGCTGGGGAGGATAATGTTAAAGAAGGGACTAGGAATAACAAAGAGGGCAACAAAAGAGTCTGAAAAGGATGGTAACAATGTTCAGATACAGGAGAAATGACAAATGGGGTTACTAAACGGTATACTATAGAGGAAAAAGGCAAAAGAAAGATAGGAGAGGAACCTAAACTTCCCGAGAAGGAGAGTGAAGTGGAGGTTAATAGGCCTAAAATTGTTAGTAGGCCTACAACCGATGCCGAGAGGCCCATAAGTAAGTCCGACATTAGACGCCGTCGACGCCGAGAGGCGAAGAAGGTGGCTAATGACGAGACGGTGGCCGTGGAGGTCGTCCGGGTGGATGCTATAAAGGCCACTTTGGTAGAGGGTGACCGAAGCGGACATAGAAAGGAACGACCTTCTGGGGAAGGAAGGGTTAGTAGGAATGGAACGAAAAAGAGAGAGTTGATAGTTAGACCAAAAATGTTACCCCCAAGAATGACAACTAAATCCTCTTCGGGAAAGAAAAAGGTTGTGGTGGAAGAAGTGGATGAGTCTAGTTCTGAGGGAGAGCTAGCTAATACTGAGGTGGGCTCTGATGGAGAAAGTACGGATTACACGTACACAGGAGTTAGTGACACGGAGGTTGATAGATATGAGGGGGCTACGGGAGTGGAGGAGGACTCGGAGTATAGCCAGGGGGTCTCTGACCAGGATAGTGAGGAGGACCAGGTGAGTGTTGAGAGTAGAAGGAAATCTCACTCTACTCCTAATAACAAAACCTCAAATGCCTACACGGCTTTGGAAATTGAGACTGATAACGGCAAAAGTAATGATAGGGATGAGGGATTCCAGAGAGTCTTATGTAGATCTGACAGGCGTGCACACCGCACCCAGAGAGATAGAGGTAGTACTGAAAAAGTTAAAACCCTTACCATCTTAAGAACCCTAGGGATAAGAAGCAAGTGAGGAGGGAGGTGGTTGTTATACTTGAGCGTAGGTCTACGAGGCTTGCCTCTAGCTCACAGATGAGGGCGGACATTAGGGCCCAGGGGAGGACCACAAGACAGACGGTCTCCCGATGAGTGTTATCTCTTGGAATGTCCAGGGGTTTACCCAACCCCGGAAACAAAAAGGGTTGACTGAGCTATTGAGGGAGTTTGATTGGTGCTTGTGTGGTGTACTAGAGACAAGTACTGAGTCTAGACCTTTGGATATCCATCGTGTGATGGCTTCCAGTTTTCCAAACTGGAAGTATGTCACTATACTTTGAGATTGACGATAGGTGTGGTATATCTTGTTCTCTGGGATTGATACCCGTCTTGACCTTGCGGTAGGAGAGATTGGGGAGCAGTTTATTACTTGTTTTAGTTACTTGTAGAGTAACTGAGAGTGGCAGTAGGGGTATGTTTTTGTCTATGGGAAAGGTAGCATTCGCCTATAGAAGGAAAGTGTGGGACCCCATTAGACGATGGATCAGGGAGTACTGCTTTTGCCCATGGAATGGTTTTAGGGGACTTTAATAATGTCATGTATCCTGATGAGAGGATTAATGGGGAGCCTGTACGGATGTATGAGTGCAGGGGTATGTTGGATGCTTGTCAGGATCTAGGTCTCACAGATATACCTTTCACAAGTGATAATAAGTTCACTTGGACTAATGGTACCATCTGGAGTAGGATTGATAGGATTTTTGTTAATTCTGACTGGTTGGACCAGGAGATGTATTGCCATGCTAGCTTTCCGAATAAGTGGCAGTTTTCGGATCATAAGCCGGCTATTGCGCATCTTATTCGCCGTCCCCGGGCTGGAAAGCCTAATTTCAAGTTCTTTAATATGTGGACGGGCCATGACCAATTCCAGGAGATTGTCGAGGGGAACTGGAAGTGTCACCTTAGGGGGACCTATCAGTTTCCGCCTTCTGCAGCCTCCTTAGGGGTATGAAAGGACCTCTACGTGGGTTAAATAGGAGGCATTTTGGTCACATCTCTGAGATGGCCAAAGTGGCCAACGAGGAGTATGCCACCTGCCTTGAGAGTGTTAGGTTGGATCCGACTTCTGAGGCCTTGCGGGCCCAGCTGGAGAGTTGTAGAACGAAAGCCAACAGGCTTTCCTCAGCTGAGAGGAGCTTCTTTGAACAACAGGCTAAGTCGAGGTATGTCCTCAACAGTGATAGGACTACATCGTACTTCCATGGTCTCATGAAGGCAAATGGACAAAGGAATTTTATTCCGCACTCCATTTACTATGGCTCTACCACACTTCTCTGGAAGAAGTAGCGGATGAGTTTGTGACGTACTATCAGGGGTTGTTTGGGACTGAGAGGCAGGTTGAGGTACCTCCGAGGGATTGGTTTGCGGTGGGACCACGGGTTAAGGATCTGGACCAGGAGAGACTTATTGGACCAGTTTCTAATGATGAGATTAAGCAGGCTCTCTGGTCGATTGGAGACCTTAGGGCACCGGGTCCAGATGGTTTCTCTTCCAAGTTCTTTAAGCAAACTTGGGAGACGACTGGGAGTGAGGTTTGTGCTGCTGTTAGGGAGTTCTTTGTTAATGAGAAATTGCTTAGACAAATTAACCATACCTCGGTTTCTTTGATTGCAAAAGTAGATTTCCCAACTCGAGTAGACTAGTTTAGGCCTATCTCTTGTTGTAATGTTGTCTATAAAATCATCATCAAACTGATTGCAAACAGATTAGGGCCGTGTCTTGGGTATCTCATTGATCCGGCACAATATGCTTTCATTCCAGGGAGGTTGATGTCAGATAACATTTTCCTTGTTCAGGAACTGTTACGGAGATATAGTGTCAAGAGGGATACTACGGTGTTTCATGAACATTGACTTAGCTAAAGCTTATGACACGATATCCTGGCAGTTCCTCCGCTATGCCATGACAGAGCTGAGTTTCCCGACCAGGTTCATTGACTGGGTGATGGAGTGTGTCACCACGACGTCGTACTCCATCCGGGTTAATAAGACAATGCATGGGTTATTTCCGGGGAAGCGTGGGCTTAGGCAAGGGTGTCCTATGTCTCTGTTGCTTTTTGTCATCTGCATGGAATTCCTTTCTAGGATGATACGCAACGAGACTTCTAGGTCTGGTTTCCGTTTTCATCAGCACTGTGAGGAACTTAGGATTTCTCACCTGATGTATGCGGATGATGTCGTCCTCTTTTGCAGAGGAGACGCGCAGTCAGTAAGCATCCTTATGGACTGCTTACGCAGATTTGAGAAGATTTCGGGATTAGCAGTTAGCCTCCCGAAATCTTCAATTTTCCTAGCCTCTGTTTCTGAAACAGAGGCAAATGAATTAACCTCGCTTTCGGGATTCTCTACGGGAATCTTTCCTTTCCGATATCTGGGAATTCCCATAGCACCTCATGTTTTACGGGCAGCTGATTACACCCCACTCCTGGATAAGATTGGGAGGTACATCTGTGCGTGGAACAAGAGACATTTGTCTTTTGCAGGTAGACTTGAGCTTATCAGGACGGTCCTTCAGGGTACGGAGAGCTTCTGGTTGTCGATACTACTGGTTCCCGCGCTGGTGATGGATAGGCTGACAGGACTATGCAGACAGTTCCTTTGGAGCTGGCCCAGAGTAGCTTGGACGCGAGTCTGCACGCCCAGGAGAGAGGGTGGTTTGGGTCTCCGTAACCTCGGGTGCTGGAACTCGGCATTTATGTGTAAGTACTACTGGCACATTCATGCTAAGAGGGACAACCTTTGGATTAGGTGGATCCACCACAGATACTTACAGGTGGTCGAACCAGACCACTGGATGCCCCACAGACGTGATTCGCCTCTGGTGAAGGCTATAATCGGAGCTAGAGATGAGCTAGCCACGTTTGTGGACGGGGAGACGACATTGGAAGAGTTACTTGAGAACTGCTGCCATGGTGGCAAGTTCAGAGTTATAGACGCCTACGACATGATTAGAGAGCATGGAGAGGAGATGGACTGGTTCAGGATAGTGTGGGACACGGGCAACACGCCCAAGCACTGCTTTATCCTTTGGATGGCGATTCTAGGATGCCTGTCCACCAGAGACAGATTACATTTCCTTGACATAGACCCTACCTGTAACTGGTGCGGCCTGGAGAGCGAGTCACACGATCACTTGTTCTTTGGCTGTACCTATGCGAGGGAGGTATGGAGGCAGGTCTGCTATGGATTTCGGATGTCTACAGAGATGACCACGAGGGCAGATGTCATAGCATATCTCTTGCACACTGCACCAGGGAGGAGCTGGACGAGAAGAGCACGCATATATGCCTTCTCAGCAACGATATACTACCTGTGGCACTCTAGGAATGCCTTGATATTTGACCGGAATAGGATCCCCATTGATATCCTAGTCCGGATGATTAGAGGGCATACTTACAGATTACTCTATGAGGCCTTTCCAGCTAGAGTTGGAGAGAGATTCGAGATTTAGCACTTTGTATGTTTTATATGCCAGAGTTGTATTCTGCTCTTGGCCTGCACATGTTTTGTTTTGTTTATGTCCCGGACTTGAGACTCATTTGTTGATGGCTTTGCCGAAGGTGAATGATATCTTGATCCGTTGGTTAGGACTTTGTTGGTTTATGAGTGTCCCTTTCTGCTGATGGCATTGCCGAAGGTGGAGGGGCCTTGTAGACAGTGCCGGGAGGTTTATTATTATATTCATAGTCAGTTGATGGTAGATGGTACGTTCAGGAGGTTTGCATGCCTACCGGGAGTACTAGGGTTTTTTCTTATGCCTTATGTTTGTATGTTGATAAACTCTGATGCTTTGTAGGCTTAGATAGGACCACTCTGGTCCTGGCTAAGCTTTCTTTACACTCTTTTATGAATTTCCCATTTACCGGCCAGTCGACGCCATCTGGTGCCATTTGAACCCATTTGCTTGCTACCAATCCGATTCCGGTTAGACCCGAACCCGGTTCCTTTCCGTCAAATTATTTCCGTTTTTAATTAATAATTTTTGAACTATAATTATTAATTAGTAAATTGTTGTGATAATATAGCGAATTAACTTAGGAGATATGTTAATAAGTGTTAATGTTGAAATGACCGATAGTTGCGGAACTAGCTAAAAGAACCAGAATGTTAGAATTAGAAGAATCCGAGAGATGTTGTGTTAGCGAAAACGGACTGAGAACTATGAGTAGTTAAAGGGAATGATAACGTTAGACTAAATATGAACTTCTGAGATAGCGAGATTAAAGGAAATGAATGTGTTGATAAATGAGAAGTTGGAATGGACGTCTAGATCCGTAAACCTAGGGCGTAGAAAACGTCAGAATATCGATGCTATATATCATACCATGGTTGATTAGAATGATAATTCGAGCAGTGTTAGGGTTGATATAGTTCTAAGGGTTGATCTATATTGATCAGGGAAATCGGATATCTGACTAGCAAGATCACGAGAAACGTTGAGACCAATACGAATAAGGTGAGTTCATAGGACTCACTTAGTTACCTTTATAATAGTGAGTGTGCACTAGGGTATTGTGTTATGATTGTGAAATAAAATGAACGAACTAGATCACTGTTTTTAAATTTCTAAAGAGAGGCACAAGTGAATTATAATGTGCCGTAGCTTTCTGTCCGGGCCGAAGGTGCTAGAAGATTTTCTCGCGGCCAGCCAAGTAGCGTATATGGGGAGAATGCATCAAAACCAATCCTACTGGTTAGCGGGGACGGGGGCAAGGGTCGGGAGACCTTTGTGCTACAATGAAAAGTTGGAAAGATAGATGACAAATTTCACCAAGGAAAAGATAATAACTGGACATTGTTTGCTACATGCTGATTGATTTACAGTATTTTCCTTGAGTGCGTTTGTGCCTTAGTATTATAATTGTAGCTAACGGTTTTACCTTGTTGCTAGACTTTGCAGTTAGATCTCTACCGAGAAATCGGGAGTGGATTGGTCAACCTTGTTTCCGTACTAGGAATGTGGGCTATTCATGCAGTTCTTTGTCGTACTTAGACTTTACTTCCATTTCAGATATTGGCTGCCATTGTGTCGAGTTCTGTCTTTTTGAACCTATTGTTATCTTTTAAACGGATTTTGGCTTTTAGTACTTGTGCATTGTTGCAAGGTCCGTAGTTTTTATTGTCAAACGAAGATCGGGACTCACTGTGAGGTCCTACCAGTGACGCTCCGAGTTCCTAGAATTCAGGGTGTTACATAACTAATCTTTATTATATAAACCTTTATTACATAATTCATTCGATATACAAAATATAATATTGGTGTTTTTTGAAAGAAAATATAATGTAGGGGTGATTTTGTGTAATTTAAATATTTATGGACGTTTTTTAAATAAAATTTGCATAATGTTACCACATATCAAAATTGGTTTGATGTGAAATAATTTGTATACCCCATAGTAATTTTTAAAATTTATATTATTTTTTGTTCATGTCTCATAGTTAGTATTATTCTTTGTCATTTTTTATTATTATAATAGCAAGTTCGCCCCGTTAGGTTAAAATGTCAAATGTAAAAATCTAGATGTCATTGGGTCATATACAATTCATTGCCACTAGACATGTGTTTCCAACCATTTTGTTTCTTAACTAATTAAAATCAGTGTGATTTTATTTACTTATTTATATCTAGTGATATAATTTGAATGTTCTATTAAAAAAAAACAATTTAATTTTATAAAAAAAAATATATTATAAAAATTAAAATCTAAAATGAGATATTTATACAAATAAACATTTACATTTTATTTACTAAATGAAATAAAAACATAAAAATATATTTTAAAATCAAATGATAAAAAATACTCAATTAAAATTGGTTAATCAAAAATATTTTTGTCAAATAATCTAATATTTATTAGAAAATGATTATAGGTTCATGGTTTAATTTTATAATTCCATTATCTATCATCTATTATCTATTATCTATTATAAATATTAAAGTAAAAGGAAGTCATATCATGTCAATCTAAAGTAATTAAAGGGCTACACGTCAAGTTTACAATTAATGTCACAAAATTATTTTATAATTAGTTATGTAAATTATTTTTATGTATTTTTTTTACTGAAGTTTTAACTAAGGGTAAAAATATATTTTACATAATTTTATGGTTTTTCTTAAATAACTATATTTAAATCACAAATTTACAAATATATTTGATCATTACACGGTAAAAAGTTTTTTTTACCTCCAAAGTTTAAAAACAACATCCATATTTTTCAACTTTTTATTGTTTTTGGTGGTTTAATTTGATAAATGGGAAAGAGTCCACTCAAAATCCATTGTCAACCGGTTTTTGGTTACCAAATGTCAATTTCCTAGCCTTTGAAATTTTAAAGGTTACTAAATGTTAAATAATAGCCATTTAAACTAAGGATTAATTTTTAAACAATGAGTCGCCACGTTACTTTATCTAGGTGACAACCCATCAAAATGCAACGGATAAACTTGCTATAACAAGCATCACCGGTCAAACACCGGAGAACGCGAAAGAGCTGAATGAGATGAGTGCCTTATCAAAGATGTGCCAGTTAAACACCGGATATCGTGAAAGAGCTACACGAGATTAGTGCCTTACCAAGTTGTGATGATCTCAAACGTGACCCCGAGAGGAGAAAGGAGGAAAAAGGTGTCAAAACTTAAAACACCACTTACAAATAGGCTTGGGCTGCAAACCTAAACCGAAACCGGAGCCCTTCAAACCGGTGGTTTAGGTTTAACCTAAACCGCCGGTTTGCCGGTTTAGCACGATTTATAAAAAATAAAAAAATAAAAAAAATAATTAAAGACAAAGTATTTATGTTAAAAAAAATAAAATTAATATTATATAAAAATAAAAAAATTACTATAAAAAAAATTAGTATATAAAAACTAGTAATTAAAATTTATACCAATTGAACAAAAAAAACTCGGAAAAATTAAAGGGCTTGAACCGGTTTTCCGGTTGCCTACGTATCCTCTCGGGATTAAGAGGAATCAAAGCCCACGTAGTTCTCTTACCTTGACTTACCTTTTTTCGGACTTCCGAGTTTTTTTAAATCCCGTTTACCTTTCGATGTCGGACTCGGAAGTAGTGCCGGCGTCTTCGGAGTTGGAATCCGATTTGGAGTCGTACACCGGTGCATTCCTTTGTTTCCGCTTAGCCGCCCTTATCCAATCATGAATACAAACTTGCATCTTCAACTTCTCGGGCTTCAATTGAGTTCGGTTGTGACCGAGAATGTTCCCGCCTCAGCTAAATGCTTGCTCCACCGCAACCGTGGATGCAGGCACGACCATGATTTGTTGTATAATTTTAACTAAGGTTGGATATTTGGGAGCTAATCTCTTCCACCAATCCAAAATATCAAATTCAACATTATCATCAAAACTAAAACAAGTGTTAAGATAATCTTGATATTCCGCATTTGAAGATGAATGTCTAGGTGTTTTTGTTCTTCTAGCAAAAACTTGTTGTGCAAGTGAAAGAGAAGAAGATGAACTAGTAGAAGAGGGAGATGGACTAGGTGCGGTAGAAGAAGAGCTAGCACTAGATTCAAATGTACTAAGTAATTTTCCAATTTCGGTATTAACTTGTTGCACAATGTTAGAGTGTAAACACAACTCATGGTATTAGTTGCATCATTAAAAGTTTTTAAAACATTACAAATATGGGCACACGTTTCCCAAACATTTTCATCATCTAAAATTGACCAAGGAACATGAATTGAAGCAAATTCTTGTAACAAAACTTTATAACGTACGGCTTCAGAAAGTAGTTTGTAAGTCGAGTTCCAACGAGTTCCAACATCTTTTGAAAAAGCAATAGGATGAACATTTTTGTTTAAACATAAATTTCTCCATTTTCTTCTTAAATCGGAATCATGCCAAATATGATCAATAACAAGTTTGATTGGGGATAACATATCTCCTAAAACCTTAAGTCCATCTTGAAAACATAAGTTTAAAATATGACATGCACATCTTTGATGAGTATAAGGAGTTTTTATATATTGTCCCGCATCCTCAACCAAATGGTTTACGGCGGCGGTATTTGCGGATGCATTATCAAAAGAATATGAAAAAATTCGATGTTGTAAATTATATTCTTGTAAAACCGGTTTAATCATGCTTGCAATGCCTAGTGCATTATGTCTTTGATTAAAATGCCGAAAACCAATAACATATTTATGCAAAAACATAGTGTTATCAATAAAATGTAAAGTAATGCCCATGTAAAAATGTTGTTGTGATTGTGTACTCCAAATATCACTACAAATTGAAACTTGATGTTCAAAACTAGCCAAATTCGATAAAATAATTTCTTTCTTTTTTAAGTAAAATTTAGTAACTAATTTTGAAACGGTTTTCCTAGAAGTTGGTTTAAAAGAAGGTTGAAGATATCTAGTGTTATATTCCCTAACTTCTTCATATTCAGCATAAGAAAACGGCAATGAATGTGAACAAATAACATCGGTTAATCCTAAACTTTCTTCACTATGATTATATGTAAATAAAGGAGAATGAGAGGTAGAAGATGCAAACCCGTGGGACAATTGTGTTTGTCCCCGTGAAATCCCGAGCTTCTCCGGATGGACGTTTGTCATGTGAGTTTGCAATGTCCCGTAGCCGCCCTTCACCTTCCACTTGTACACCTTCGAGCAATAGTTGCATGTCACTTGACAATACTCGTTCACCGGCTCCCCCTTGGTGTAATGCTTCGTAAATATTTCGGATGTAAGCATTTTCGGAGGGGGAGACTTCTTCGTGGAACTTCGCTAACATGGGGATTGTCGGACATTTGTGTTTCACTCCCTTGGGTGCTAGGAAAGTATTGGGAAGAGGGAATTTGATCACTTGGGTTTGCCATTACGAGAAATCGAGATATCGAGAATACGAGGAATCGAGAATTCGAGAATAAGAGATTAGGAGAGTAGAGAAGATGAGTTGTATATTGTGTGATTTGTAGAGGAAGAGAGAATGGGTATTTATAGGAAATTAGGATAAATTGTGGGGGGATTTTTTTATATTTTTTTTAATATTGTAAAAGGCCCCAACGGCTCATTTTTGAGCCGTTGAGGCCTAAGCTTCCAACGGCTCTTTTAAAAGAGCCGTTGGGTTTTTGTTTTTTTTTTTAAAAAAAAAAACGGCCGGAGACCCAAACCGCCGGTTTAGGTTTTCGAAAAACACAAACCGAAACCTAAACCTTGAACCGGCAGAAACCTAAACCGCCGGTTTGGCAAACCGACGGTTTGGGCCGGTTTGACAAACCGGCGGTTTGGGCCGGTTTGAAAATCGCCTGTTCGGCGGTTTGAACCAAACCGAGCCCATGCCTACTTACAAATAAGGACCACTCACAAATAGGGTGACCCCGAGAGAAAGAAAGGGGGGAAAAAGGTGTCAAAACTTAACACCCCACTCACAAATAGGATAACAATTTCACCTAAAGTGGATTTCCAAACAAATCTTAGTGACGGGCAGATAAGGGGTAAAGGTTTACACCTAATGGATTTCCAAACAAATCCGAGCGACAGGCAGATAATGGGTAAAGGTTTACACCTACACGCGACATGTTACACTGAAATATCTAAATTTTTCTATTTTCCTCTTAAAATCACAAAAATATAACGATTTTGTTGCATATGCCGCAGTAACACGGTATTTAATAGAATTTAAAACTTATTTATTGATATAAATGATTTTAAAAATACTAATTTTGTTACATGTGTAAAAATACTTAAATAATATAATATAAGTTAGCAATATTCATATATTTTAATCACCGAGGATAAACCCGAACCACCACGCACTCTAAGGTTGACATGCAAATACAACCAATAAGATGATAGATGGGTGATTAAAGTGTTTCACCATGCATCACCGACTCATTACCATCCCTGCCCACAGACTCATTGCCATCCCTACCCCCCACAAACTACTACGCGAGATGAATTAGCCCTAATAAGAATATACATGTCAACCTAGAGGCTAGAGAGAACATTTACACGTCCATGGTACCAGAAGAATACAACAACCAAGATGGGTGATCCCTGTACGCCGAGAGACTCAATCCATTTGCCATAACGATCGATTTCGTTTCTGATACTTGAAATGTCTTTTTAGATTGCAATGAGATTTCGTAGGAGTTGTACCTTGCAAAATGATCCCTTCAAATTCTTATTTCCATCACATCTGTTATTCACCCTCCTTGCCTTAGGATCCATCTGCAGGACTTGCAGTACTTAATTTTGACTGAACTTCCGCAACCTGCAGGGATGAACAAATGTATCTGTATTCGACATGGTTATAAATTTACAATAAAGGCAACATGAGGATGTTGAGATAGAAGCATACTGTGCATTATTCATCATGCCCTCGTTCTCTAGAATTCCGGGGTGCTGAGCCCAGACCTAAACACTGGAGGAAAGCTTGTTTTGCAAGCTCGAAATAATAGCAAGGGTGGAAAAGATGTTGCAGATCTTTAATCGATGTTGCATTCCCTTCATTATTGATCTCTCTATCTCGAACCCTCTGCTCCTGGGCTTCTGGGTTATGACCCTGTAACAGAATCATCAATCAGTACAGAAGTCATCTTTAATATATAGAGAACTTTATACACCAAAATGGCTAACTTAAGGTTAAGGATAGCTGTGGGATATTTCCCATTGTATATCAAGCATTATCTCAATATAATCGCGCAAGAGTAGACAACAATATTGCATTCCAGTGGTTGTGTTACAATAACAAAGGAACAACCAACAACACTAGAATATTATATGAACTTTTCCTCCAAACTTTTTATTCTATTTTCCCCTCATTGCATGCATCATGCATTCCAGGATCAATGGAAGCTTTCAATTTGGCGTCAGTTGGACAACAATTTAATAAGACTACATATTCCAGCTGATTATGTTGCCTTACAAATTCATCAATTATATCTTACCCAATAAGATAATCATCTTACATAACAACCTAAAGAGTCCATCCATGAGCTACATTACCCATTCTAAGGTCAAGAGCTTGTTAGAAACATACAATGTAACCTCAGAAATCATGATTTTGTGGCAGTGATTGGAAGAGTGTGATCGAAGATGGCAGCTAAGGCAACAATAGAAGACAGAAACCAAGACAGGGGTGGTTTTGATTGAATAACGTCGTCTGTCAACTAATGTGAATGTGTCGTATAGTATCAGTTGCAACTTGGTACAGATTGTTACAAGATTGTACTGGTTTTGTATATTCTGTTAATATCTTCTATTTTTAAGCTCAACACATAGAGGCTTCACTTGTTGTGCAATCACAGCAAAATACAAATGAAACCTTTCATTCTCAACTTCTCTCTTCCTGAAACCTCTCTCCTTCAAAATTCAGTTAGCATGATATATCTGTGAAAGCAGAACTTTCACACTACCGTTTTAATGACAAAATTGATCGACCAACTTCCAAATCTAAGTCCAAAACGAAATAATGCACAGCACACCCATAAGGCCATAAGCCAATAGAATCCCTAAATCTGAGTTCAACCAGTTGGGAACTTTATGGTAAAATGTCGAATTGGATTGTATAATCTGTTAGCTTTTTCCATGGCTGATTGTTGATGTAATAGTGTAATACGCAACCACATCTATTCTTCGGAGCTTAATGAAACAAAATGAAGCTTTGATTCTCTTCTCATATTTATTCTAGTATTCAACATCTCTCTTCTGAGTAAAAAAATCGGTTAGAATGATTTACCTGTCGAATTGGTGACAAAATTAATGGATTAACTTCCAAACCTAACTCCAAAATGACAGATTAGACACCGATCGGACAAAAATCAATCACATTGATTTAACAATCTCCCCGAATTCCTCCGCGAAGACTCGGAAAAATAAAAAAGAAAACGAGGAGAATAGTCTTCGAAGCAAATCGCTTCAATAATCATTCGTAATAGTAAAGCAACTTTTCCGCAAACAAACAGATATCAGACCGAAAACACATACAAATTCAAAATGATGAGAAATTGGATAAGATTCAGAAAGAACAACGCACCTGTGAGCAGCTAAGAGCAACCTGCGCGACTCCAGCGGACGAGATCGACGACGGCGGTAAAAATTCGGCGGGTGGTAGATCAGGGGAGACGAGGCCGAAGTAGGAGAGGAGAAGAATGAGGAGGAAGAGGACGATGAGTTGGATCCAGATCAGCCATGGAATGTTGAAGCTCTCTAGAATGATATCGTCTCCCAGATTGAACATTTGGAAAGGGAAGATCTGTCTGGAAATTTCGAGGGTTTGGGGGTTGGTAAGATTGATAGGGTGCTCGACTGCTCGGAAACAGAATTCCGTTTTAAATACTCCGGAGTTGGAGCTCTGGAAAATACGCTACGCAAAATTAGGCTTCTTTGGATCTCATTACTTTCGATCTAATTATGCATTAAGCTGTACTTTTTTATGGGTTTTGCTTTCAAGGGTCCGTTTGGTTTAGTTTGTGGTCCGAAGTTAAATGGAAAAGTAATAATTAAGAAAAAAAAAGTATTTTTTTTTATTGGAAATGAAAGTGAGTTGGGTTGGCATAAAAAATGACTTGGTAAAACATACTGTCATCATGTGTTTAGTCGAAAGTGCTTAACCTAATTTTATATTTTTCATTATTGAAAGTAACTTTATAGAAGTCTATTCCTATCCACATAATTTAACGACAATTGTTTAATCTTTATCTTCGTTTTTCTTTACTTTTTGATGTTTGTTCTTCTAGACAAATCCCTCGTAACTAGGGTGAGCAATTATATCGAATTCGACTGTTTCGCTTCACTAATTTACATAATAAAAAATCTAAATAAAAGAATATTTGTTTATTGATGTTCCCAATCCGTTCTACGAAGTATTTTCGCATTATCGGATCGGATATAGACCGAACTTTTGTTAATAAGATCGGATTAGATCAAATATATCTGACACGTCAAGTAATAAGTATTTGGATTGGATCATATAGCCAGATTGAATTTTAAATTGCATATTTGATCCGGTAAAAACTATCGGATATCCTTTAAAATATAAATAAGATAAAATAAATAAAATTGTCGGATATCCAAGTACTCTTCGATCATAACACAACCTCTTTTTAATAAACAAGGTAAGAGACTTTAACACTGTGAAATAACGGTGAAACGAGAGGCCGCGCAAAGACGTTAGACGGAAACAACCGTTAAGAGAACAACACAACACAAACCAAGATCTGTCTACGAGTTATATGTATAATCAACTTCACCGGAGCCAAACCCACGATTTGTCCAACTTCATAGTGAAGTTAAATAATCAACTTCATTGGAGCCAAACCCACGATTTGAGCATGAAGTCCAGTTCCAATATCAAAGATTCGTCTACGAGTTATGTGTATATGGGATGGTTTTGACCTTTCATTGAAGGTTCCGGTTATAATTGGAAAAGAGATGATGTGTATTGACGAGAATGTAAGTTTTATGTTATCGTTGATCTTTGTTTTTTTTAGTATTTAATAAATTTGTTATATGCATATATTTCTCAACAGTTAAATATTAACTTTACAAATATATAGAAATTATTTTTATTATTAATATATAAAAAAACACCCGTACAATGCACGGGTAATACACTATTTAAAAGTACTATCAATACACCCCTAAATTAATATCTTATTTTTCTAAAAAAAATTTCTTTTCACCTGCTACTTTTTAGAATTTACATTAAAGATATCGATCTGCTTTTTAATAAGTTGTAATTATAACAATGTTTATAACTTTAGGTCGTATTTTGTAATTTTTTGTGTGATCTTGTCATTTTATATCCGAGCGTAGTGGTTAAGTACACTTAAAAATTAATTAAAAACTCAAAAACTAAGTAAACCTGGAGGTTTAAGCAAGCACCGCATGCAAAACATTTAAACACTAGACAAGGTCATCATAAATCCATTTTAAATACCATAATCGACGATATCGCATATTTAAATTTTGAATTAATTGAGTTGTAGTATAATCATAGAAAATATAGGCGCGAATTTGCTACCTTATTAGCTATCAAAAAATAAAATAAAAAATTACTTCTTGAAATCACCAACAAAATTCGACATCTTTTGACAACAACTAGTCTAAAGTTTAAACCCACAAACTTAAAGGTCAATCGATTTTCCTTAGAAAAGTTAAGTATCCATTTCAGAATGAATATCCCCAAAGAAAGTATTAGTACCATACTTCATTAAAAAACATGAAAAGAAAGAAGAACTAGAAGAAGATTGAACCAGAAAAACAAGGAAACACTTGATATATTTGACAAGGAAATGAGTATTTTTATTAGTAACAAATTAGTTACTACACTGATGAGGAAATCTATATCCACAAAATGGGATTAGTTAAAATAAAAGACCTCGAAACCATACCTTTGTGTTGAGTTTAAAAAAATTAGATAAAAGATGGAAAAAGAATTGTAGATCTTCATTAAGTGTAAGAATATATAATTTTAAAACAAAAGATTAATAAGCTCACATGATCATGTTCTCGATAATATGAACAAGGATCTACAAGTCAACAAAAAGCTAATTTAAAGCCTACAAAATATTTAGAAAAAATAATTAAATTTGGATTTAGGGTTATGTCAAACCATAGACCTAACAATAAGGAATTCTTGCTTGAACCCATCAATGAAACTATATATAAATTTAATCTAGACGGACTAAGAAACCGAGAAGATGTCCTATATTTTTCAAAGAAAAGTATGATGAGTGTCTTAAACATGAAAGTTGATTGCAGAGCCACAAATTTCCTAAATTATATGGAGCATAGTTTGTGTGAGATTGTAGTTAATTGGTATGAAGGGGTCGATGAACAAACGAAAGAAACCTTCAAGGCGGTAGAATCACCATAAATTATGTTTAGAAATTTCTATAAAGCATATGAATTCATTGATCACAAAGATAATAAAGATAAAAATTAATCGATGACAATTAAAGAAAGTAAATTACCCTTGAAATTTGTGACATACGATCTACAGAAAATCATCTCCAATTTAGAAAATTATGTTTAGGTTTTCTTGGGTGCTTCTCCAAGATCGGCTCGTTATGATTTAAGTTATTATATATCCTTTTTTTTTTCTCTTTGGTTCCAACGGTCTTTTCATCAACCATTTCTTAATTACTACCTATTCGATGTGCTAGATTTGTCAATTTTCTATTATAAAAAAAACTTATGTGGAGAAATCCTAAAAAGGTTATTTTGAGAATCATCTTAAAGCTCATAATAATTTATATGATTACACACGTACTTTATTTAATCATGTTAAGTTTATCTTTTATATCTGTCAGGTCTAAGACGTGGAGGGGATGCACGTCACAAGTAAACCTAAGCACACTAGCCTTCGGGGTTCCATTCTAAAACCAATTGGCAATAGGAGGAGTAACCCTGGGTTTATATGCTAGTTTCACATTATTCATTTAGTCGATGTGGGACACAATAATCCACACATCTCAACACTCCCCCCTCAAGTGCAACTATCCTGGACTAGTTGCACTTGACACAAAGCCTTAAGGCCGGCTTAGCCAAACATGGGCGGATAGCATATTCGCCAATCACAACCCAAACACAAGATAACGAGACCCGGATCGGACCTCCTCTGATACCATGTTAAATTTATCTTTTATATCCGTCGGGTCTAAGACGTGGAGGGGATGCACGTCACAAGTGAACCTAAGCACACTAGCCTTCGGGGTTCCATTCTAAAACAATTGGCAATAGGAGGAGTAACCCTTGGGTTTACATGCTAGGTTCACATTATTCATTTAGTCGATGTGGGACACAATAATCCACACATCTCAACAAATCATTTGGTGTTACACTTAATACACAATATATGTAATCATACATAGTAACTTAATGGTAAGATAATACATGTGTAATGTGTTCATATACGTCATACACAAATACACAACAAAGCAATAAGCATCTCTAATAAATTAACCACTTTATTCAACCAGAATCATAATATTAATTAATAACTTACTTTGATAACTTTGGCTTTCAACCCATTCTTTGTGTGAAGCATCACGGAAAGATCAGGCTCGACCTTTTGCTCCTCAACTACTTGGAGATGATATCCACGAACGAATATGGCACACACAATTGCCTTCATTTATACGAGAGCCATGTTTTTTCCTAGACAAGTCCTAGGTCCGGCATTGAAGGCGAAAAACTTATATGACGGTTCATGTTTGATGCTCCCGTGCTTCGTTATCCACCTCTCGGGCTTGAACTCCAAGCAATCATCTTCCCATATGGACTTGTCCCTTCCCATTGCATATAATACTTATGATGATCTTCGTCGTAGGATAATAGTATGACCACTAGGCAAGATGTCGGGTTTGATTGGAGTCTTTACTTGCATTGGCAAAGAAGGATATAGCATCAAGGTCTCGCGCAATGCTCCTTGAACATAAACAAGTTTATGGTAATCTTGAACCACATTAATGAAATTGTCTTTGTCTTGAGAGACAATGGACATTATTTCTTCGCGTAGAGTCTTCTCTACACCCGGATTCTTGAAGAGTAGCCAAAAGAACCAAGTTAGGGATACACTCGTCGTGTCACGCCCTGCAACTAGTATGTTTAAAAACATATCCCTTAAGAACTTAACATCGGTAGATTTTAAGTCTTGATCAACATTATTTTCTTCCATAAACCACAAGCTAACCCAATCTATGCCATCATTGTTCTTTTTCCTCCTTATCTCTTCTATCTTCATTGTCAAGGCTTTGTAGAGAAAACTATCTATAGTTTCCCAAGCCTTTGTTAACTTCCTTTCTTTTCCGACTCTCAACCTTCTTTCAAGCTTCCAGATGCTCTCCGGCACAACATGCCTATGAAACAATACCTCCTCGGCGTCATCCAAGGCCTTCAAACGGGAATATCTGGAAGCTCAATCGACAAAGAGTCAGGATCATAACCCATAAATAATATACAAATGGTATCAAAGCTAAACCTTTGGAATAGATCTTCCAAATCGACTACATGGCCTCCCTTGGATGCATGTTCGAGTATCGGTATGAGCCCTAACTCCGTTTTCCTCCTTATAATCTCAACAAAGGACTCGTCGAATCCAGAATGGTTAAGGAACGCGTCCACATTCCTCCTTTGGTATCTCCATGACTCAAAGTCCGCGTTAAAGATGTCATATCCAAGAATATCAAAGATCTCGACATGCTTGGAACCCTTACGAAAGTTCGCAAAGTTCTTGCTCATAATGTAATCCACATTAGTAGGATTGGTGGTGAACAAGACCTCCATCTTGCTAAACCATGGACCCTTGAAAAGGAAGGTTCTTCCGTTAGATTGTTGTAGAATCTCAAGGTCAAAGTCATAGAATCTATGCAAGTTAAAGAGGAGGTGTGGAAACATCCCAACAATAGGCCAATTGATAGAAATGATGAAGAGTGGTCGTCTTTTATGGATGAAATTCAAGAGGAAAATTGGAAATGCTATAGCAATTGTTGTGAAGATAATAACTTGCGAGTATGAATCCATGGATATGAGCTCTTGTGGGGCAAACTTTTAAGATTGATGATATAGTTCATGAGGATAAGTTGCACCTAAATAATGGGCACTTCTTGTTATATATATATATATATATAGAAATACAATGCAAGTAGTTGAATCCAAGTCTTGTTAGGTGTAGTACAAAATCAGTTCTTTGGTGACAAGAGCTCTTCCCCAACTATTTAACGAATGCACTTAGCTCGGTTCGAACTCGGCTAGTCAAAAGCTCTATTTGAACGCCCACTTCATTAAATTTAAAGACTAGACTAGTATATAAACTTCAAGACTAGACTAGTATGTATGGAGATACTTTTCAGCTCGATTAAGGTTTAGGCTCAAGTTAATATAAACAAGCTGAACATAAATATACCAAAACCCATATTGTTTGACCCTCTAATATGAGTAGATGATTAAGTTTTCAGTAGGATTGTTATACGAGCCTGATTACTTGTACTCGATTTGACTCGTTAAGTATGAACATACATTTAAACTTGATTAAAATTGGGTGAGATTGGGAAGTATGTAGATTTTTTATCAAGGAAACAAAGTGTGTAGGCAAAATTTTATAGAAACACTAACTATGCACTTTCTATTTGTGGAGGACTTTCTATTTGTGAAAGGGACCCAACGTTATACTCTGTTACCCAACCCTGTTACCCAACCTTGTTACCCAACTTTGTTACCAAACCTTGTTACCCAATTTTGTTACCCAACGTTATACTCTGTTACCCAATTTTGTTACCCAACGTTATACTCTGTTACCCAACTTCATTGTTACCCGATTTTAATACCCAACGTTCTACATCAAAATTCACTTATGTTACCCAACTTCGTTGTTACCCGATTTTAATACCCAACGTTCTACATCCAAATTCACTTATGTTACCCAACTTCGTTGTTACCCGATTTTAATACCCAACGTTCTACATCCAAATTCACTTATGTTACCCAACTTCGTTGTTACCCGATTTTAATACCCAACGTTCTACATCCAAATTCACTTATGTTACCCAACTTCTTTGTTACCCGATTTTAATACTCAACGTTCTACATCCAAATTCACTTATGTTACCCAACTTCGTTGTTACCCGATTTTAATACCCAACGTTCTACATCCAAATTCACTTATGTTACCCAACTTCGTTGTAACCCGATTTTAATGCCCAACGTTCTATATCCAACTCTTCTTCGGTTACCCAATTTCGTTGTTACCCGATTTTAATACCCAACGTACCCAACTTCCTTCGGGTATATTGAAATCTTAATAGTCTATATTGCTCACTTTCTAGTTGCGCAACTTCACTTCGATTTTAAGACCCATGTCACCACACTCATTTAGTATTATAAAATATAAACTCATAAATTAAAAGAAAGTGAAGATTGTATTTAGAAATAGTGTGGAAGTAAAACTTAGATACAGAGTAGGCCCTAGGTATTCATACTACCTGTGTTTTGTGCATAATTCTTTTCAACTGAAGGTTGTGGAGGATATTCATAAACTAAATTTAGGGTTGGTTTCATTTAAAATTGCCCCAGTAAAAAGTTCACGCAGAGATAGGACACTTATTTTTATTTTCTCATTTTGTGATAATCTGCCATGATAGCTTAATTATATCCATCATTAAGCAATAACTAAAACATTGCACAATATCAGAAAGCAAGAGAGTTGATAACAAATCAAAAGTTCAGGAGCCCATTTCACAGCATTAAATTATGACAGCAATGACTCTAACCGAGATGGTCAGCAAAATGTCTTACAAAAGCGCTACTTTCAAGACAAATCACTTCATTAGTCAACAATAGATCATACAATGGAATACCATTCCTTCCATATTCAGATGTTGGCATAATCCAAGCATAGTACCTACTCAATACTTGAAGAGTGCAGTCCGTAGGCTTCATAAAAAACTTAGTAGTTGCTTGTAGAGTTGGTAATAGAAACATATTTAGAAGTTTGATGAAGTTTGGCAGCAAATTCACCAAACTGGTAGATATCATTTGTACAGAGATGCCTACCAGAGGCAGCAGGGTTCTCAAACAACAAAACTTGAGCTTTTGCCACATCCTTAACATGAACAACCCCAATCCAGTGATATTCTTGGGTGTCTAGTGAGCCCTGCAACACAACGCAACTTGCATTCATCCCTGGCTGCAACTGTGTTGAGCATTATAACAGAATAAGCAAGAACATAAGTTGTGTCAGCAGTAGAAAAAGGCTTTGGATTGCACTTCAAGAACCGCTCAGCAAATTTTTCCATTATACGATCAATTTTATGTGCTTCACCAGGCAATCTAAAAAGATGAGAACCCATGAAAACTCGGTGCAGTGTATGCTTCCAGTATTCAGAAGCATAAAAGAACTGCATTTTTGCATAAGATGGTATATAGTGTTACCTGCAAGCCACTTAAAATGCGCTCTAATCGGAGTGAAGCAACCGGTTCTTGTGACGATGAGAATACCTCGCCCGGGTAGTATAAGACACCGTCCCCTGGAGGCAAGCCACGTCGAAACCTTATCTGTCCAAATCAAATAATGGAAAGAATTGATACTGTGAAACATATAGTTATACAAATAAGTGAAGAACGTAATACAATAGTTCACCTCTGCACTAGCGACGGTTGCTTTGTCATAGCAATTGGCGCCCCAGTAAAGGAAGCCGGTTCCACCCTCCTTCCATACACGCCACATCACTGCTCGGTGTTGAGTGCCTCGCATCCCTAGATGCCAGTTAGGTTGAGGATCCGACGGTCTCATACACACATACGCCCACCATTCCTGCACAAGGGATAACGAGCTCTTAATTATAAGCAGATTGGCTCATATGAGAACCAATTGATACTCATATGAGAACACACTGCTATGGGCGGAAGGAAGACCAGATTGGCTCCCACTTTCCTCGATTCCTGAGCTGGCAGAGTTTTGTCAACTAGGTAATGCTCACTCAACTTCAGTCCAAGGAGTGACTTCCAGTTCTCAAGAATCCCAATACACAGTTGTTACATACAACGCACCTCCTGCAGTAGTTACACGCAGTGAGGATGAGTTTGAGAAATGGCAAAAAGAAGTGCAGGAGGCTGAGGCAGAAGATGTAAACAACTTCTAATAATGGCTAAAACTTACTTCACAACACTCTTCAATGCATTATAGTTCATGCAATAACTTAATACAATACACTGTCAATTATCCTAGCAGATTAACCACTAGTTTCTTCATTGAGATTTTCACCCATCTCACTTGGACTAGTCTTATTGCAAGCAAAGCAGTCCTAGCAGCATTAATCTCGGCTTCTTTTTTGGTTCTTGCAACAACACCTATATACCTAATGCTACCAATCTCAACGATACATGAAAAATGACCGCCCCTGCTTTCTTTATCTGCCTTCTTGCACTCGTATGTTGGCATTGCATAGTTCTTTTTTTGTGCATACTCCTGAAGCAGATTTTTACACAAACCTATATCATGCTGCCAAAAAAAAACGTGCATTCAATATCAGGACAATGTCTATAAACCAAGAACTAATCATGTAAAATAACACAATCAATATACACGTTTTCCCACCCATAAGCTTTGTTATAGTAGCACAAACATTTCCCAGGTTCAGCAAACAAAAGTAAAATCAGATTCCAGTTACTCCAGTATTGAGGATATACAATCATAATGAATCATTCACGTACTACATTCGATTATTCGGAGGCAAATAAAATAGCACACTACCTTAAGCAAAACAATCAGAAGATAGTCCAATATTGATCAAGATTGATGAACTATTCACTACGAGCTCATTTGTTCCCCCAAAGTGACTACTAACAATCAGATTCCAGCTATTATGGTTAAGTTGGGTATTTTACAAATTAGAAGAGCAGCAACTCCTACTTGCACTATTTGAAGAAGGTAGAGAGAAATACGACTAGAAATTAAGCATATCAAAATCACCAGTGTAATTTCTTCACAGCAAAAAGAAATGACCAAATTCACAGTAGGGGAAATAACTCAAAAAAAAAGAAGAAGCAACGAACAGAAAATCCATATAAAATAAAATTAGAAAATCCTGATTCGAATAACGTATAAATTATCTTCTTCTTCTCAAAAAGAGGATCGTTTTCCGACAGGGGGAGAAGCAACGAACAACCATCATCAACTCCAGTGGCTCGATTAGAAGAGCAGGGATGGTACAGGAAACAAAAAAAGGCAGGCACAATAATAGCAACACCAACGACCCAAATTTCTAAATTCAAAACCGCGCTACTTGAAAAAGAAAACAGTCCAGGTTGCAATTGCAAACCAACGCAGTGCAAGAACTTCTGACCTATAAGAGTAGAGTGACGAACTCACCTAGTCGCCTTCTTGAGAAACGGCCATTGAAGTGCAGGGGATGAAGTGAAAAGGCTCGCAATATCGACAACAGAGGAGAAAAGACGTTTTGAAGTTTGAGGAAGGCACTTCAAATGGGGAGTGGTCACTGCTCCGTACTCACCGAGCTGCCGACCATGGAGCTGTTGGGTTGGGACTTGGGAAGGCCAACTTACCAAAACCCCAACTTTTTTCAAGTGAACCCAAACTTACCGAAACCCTAAACCTCTCAAGCGAACCCCAACTTACCGAAACCCTAAACATCCAAAAACTTCTAAAAGAAAAAAAAAATCAAATCAACAGCAAACCACAAACAGAGAGGAGAAACAAGGGCATGGTCCAATGAAGAGAAGCAGAGAAGATGAAGAAATCGACGACGAAGAAAGGAGACAAGCGAGAGAAAGAATCGCCAAAAATCGCCAGAGAGGTGAGGGCGGAAAAGGTTTAAAAAAATTAAAAAACCTATTTATACCTACACAGTTTGTACCCAGAATAAAATCAGCCTACACACTTAATACCCCACGTAAAAAAAACGCATTTATACCTCATTTAACTCCTTAAAAATTTAGGCGTTTTTACAAGTTATAAGAAAGAACATAAATCAACGGACAAGAACGAAAAACGACACATATATTTATAGTTGTTCACTCAAAAATAATTATTTCTACTTTAGAGATATTTTATTAATGATTTCCGGATTACACTACAATGTATAATTTCAATAATACTTATTACCAAATATAAAACTAAGTCAGGGCAAAACTCAAACATACGACAAATGGCTAAAACTCATTTAAACGAACTCAGCATTTAACACATAACAACAAGGCTCAACTTGAACTCAACTTAATTTTACTATTTCATCTCCTTAAAAATTAAGATTAGATTAAATAATAAAGATGTAAAATGTATCACATTACAGTCACCTAAACAACCAAATTCACAATAACAACTTAAAAAATACAACGAGTTTCATATACCTAAAATCTAAATTTTTAATACTGACGTAAACTATAATTGATTTCATGTGTTTTAGATTCAAGTCCATATTACATGAGCATGTAAAGTTATATAAGAATAAAGGAAATTTGTTTTGAAAATGTAAATAATAAACGAAAGTATAGATAAAATTCAATACAGGAAAACTTAAAATATTAATATTAATTACATGTTGTAATGCCCGGAAATTTTATTTTCCGAAAACCGATCGAGTCACCGGAATTTTTTTTATATATCAAACGAGATTGAGTGTAAGCGGATTAATCTAGTACTTTAAAAGTTTTGGGCTCGGCCCATTCGTTCTAATTTCTGGCCTACGGGCCATCATGTCCCCTCTCTTCCCATTTCGGGCCATTTATCATCTTTTTCTCTTGGCCTGTCCAGCCCACTTCAACCCATCTTCCACCTGTGTTCTCCTTGCCCAGCGTGAACGGATAACGACCCGTTTTCCGTATCTTCTTCCTCCCAATACTCTATCTTACTCACCTCCGAATTTTCTGCCATCACCACGAGCGGTTCTTCAGATTTTGGTAGCGCTCATTCCGTACCTTCGCGGCGAAGCATCTGCACACCGGGACGGCAATTCCTTCGTTTTTTCCTCGGCCGGACTAGGGAACAAGATCTCATCGCTGGTGGCTCACTGCAGTCTTGCGCTCTGGTGCACGTGCTTCTATTCTTCCTCCCGGTGAAGCTTCGATCGAATTTTCCTCTATGTCCCGATCACCATAGCAGCAAGGTAGTCGAGCCGTCAAGCCTCTCCCACCCTAGTCCGCAGAGCCGCGTCATCCCTTCGTCGATCGATACCAGCAAGCAACGGTCATCCATCGAGGACGGTAACCGCCGGCCGGAGTTCCTACCTTGTTGTAATGGTGTGAAGAGGTGAGTGCATCTCCTTTCACGCAGGTTTCTGTGATTTTATTCTTTTCCACATAAAATCATGGCATAAATCAAGAACAAATTCTAAATGTTTGGATTTGGGTAGGAATGGAATGGGATGATAGGTGTGCAGTACTATAAGCATGTATAATTCAGTAGAGATAAATTTTAAATACGCTTCTTATCAGGGTTCAAAAGCTGTTGTTTAAGGACAAAACAATGAAGTGCGATCGATCGATTATGATATGTCATTAGAGTGGGCTATAGAAGTAGTACAGTGGCATTGGATAAGATTGGTAAGCAAAAGGTTAAGCATAAATCATTATTCAAATAAGTATTAGTGAAAGTTGCCGTTAATATAAGTTAAAATCAATGGAAATTATACTACATGCATTCGTGGTTTGAGACGAAGGTTATAGTATCGAATTTGGAAATAAGGAGTATAAGTGAATTGGTGGTTAATATTATTTAATCAACAAAGTGGAGTAGTGAACTCCCTTGATGCATGCAAAATGCAAATGAACTTGTATAAAGTGAAAAGTAGATTATGTAAGTAGTGTTTTATATACTTAAGTTATGTATATTAAGGTTAAGTTATAGATTATCCTTAAAATAATTACTAGCTAGACGCAGGACTTGATGAGAAGAGAGTTAGGGAAGTTACTGCATGTGTATCTTTAACTAAGTATATTTATTACACTCTCGCTAATAGAAGTAATATCTAACAGTCTATAGGTGGTAACAACTAATTTAGCATCATGGGAAAATATTAGCTTTCGGGTTAGTAAACTGGGATTATAATCAAATAGCTCAACTAATTTATTTAAAATATTAATTATAAGTCCTTGCAATATTTCGGTGACTAGTTCGATTGATCACCTTGCGGAAGCTCTTTCATTTGAGTTAGATTGGACTGTCTTCTTCGGATCGAGGTAAGTTTCTATGGACTTACTTAGCTAGTTTTTTGAAATGTTGGTGTGAACTATTTTAGTGGTTGTGTTGGATGGTTATTAATTATAACTTGAGTAGAATGGCATTTTTACGTTATTGACCCAAGTGTATGAAAACGGGTCGTGGCATCACTGCTCATCGCTTATAGGTGATGGGAGGATTCTCTGCGACCGGTCCATATGGTACACGGGGTATGCATGGCTCCAGTCCGCTTGGTGAACGGGGACAGAGGCGAGGTCGATGGGATCCTCGTGCCACAAAGAAGTTGAATTAATAAAAGCGAATCACTTAAAGAAAAGATAATAATTTGGATGTGTGTGAAATTATGCTTGTGTGTTTATTTCCGCTTTGATGTGTGTGTTTGTGCTAGATTAGTGCTACTAATATTAGAATTGCTAGCTAACGGTTTTTACCATCATGTTGTAGATGATTTGCAGGATAGGACCGCTGTGGAGTGATCTGGAGATAGTGGTCAGCCGGGTTTCCATATTTGTTAGTTTTGTTGGGATTTCATCTTGGGCAGACTTTCATGCCATTTCCGTTGTAGATTTCATTGTTACCGGCTGTTCTTTTTATTTTCCTTCTTTTGTCATGACTCTTAAATGCATAAAAACGTATTTCGGTTTTCCTTTATTTGTGCCTTGTTGTAAAATCCGGTAAAGTTGTTGTCAAACTAGGGTCGGGACCCATTGTGAGGTCCTAACCCGTAGCATCCCGAGTTCCTAGAATTTGGGGTGTTACACATGTCATATATTATCGAGCAGAATTTTGAACCTCCAATATAATGTACGAGAACAAGAGGGAGTATTTTTATAAATCTTGCTTATTTTAAATATACTCAAAATTTCGACCAAGTGTAGAGAAAAATAGACATTTAGTATTAAAAGTTGTCAAATATACTCATTTTAACCAATAATTATTATACGAGATTTATATTCGGGCGGACGATTTTTAAAATTTGCGCAACGATGCGGACTTTGCATGCGCACCAGAGCCATGTCCACATGCGCCCAACTTTTTTTTTTTCCTTTTCAAAAGAAATAAATATAAATAAAAAAAAACTTGGGCCCATGCAGAGTCCGCATGCGTCCGGGACCAGACACAACAGTGCACCTCATGAAGAAAGAGTTCTCGTCTACTGTGCATATTCAGATTGAGAATTCTTGGGGTGCATGCGGACTCCGTATGCACACCAACATGCACCTCATAAGGTGCATGCTGCCCTGACTATGCGCATGCGTCCGGATGGGACACACGTGAACTCCGATTCCACCGTCTATTTTGCGTTTTTTAGGCGGCCACCCGAGTAACATTACTCTAATTATAAAGCATAAATTGAGATATTCCTCGATAGAAAATTGTTTTTTTAAAGAAATGAGAGTGGTTGATCTCTGAAATCTTACAACCATAAATATAGTAATATTTATTTGGTTTTATTTTTTTTATCCCATATACGGAGTTGAGATTCCTATCAACTTAGTACGTACATGAAGTACGTATTTTGATGACGAATAGCGTTCTGATAATATGAATGGTTCGAAAAGAAAATCCCAAGAAAATCCTACTCTATCGAAAAAAAGTGGGGAATACGGATATAAGGGAAACATTTTCCCCGTAAGGGTTTTACGTCTTTGAACACGCATAGAGCCTGTGATTATGTCTCGACGAAAATCCACTTCATAGGGATAATCTATCATATTCACTTGTTCTTTTTCATCAGGCTTCGTCATAGTTTTGGTACTAGGGTCTGGACCCTGCATAAAAAGAACTATACGTTTCGCTTTCCTCGAGCGAATTTGAGAAGCACTTTATGAAGCCTCTCGTAATTTAATTGATTTATTTATTCCCTTTCTATATGCAGAAAAAGAAAACTTTCATTTAGAGGATAATCAAGACAGGGTTACTTTATCCCTTTTTTAATTTCATCATAGATTGATTGAACTACGAAAAAACAGAAAAAAAAAAAAGCATTGAAATCCATTTTCATTGATCAATTAGAATTGCCTCCTAGTATCTATAATTGTCTCAATAATTCCAATATACATACATTATTGGACTTATTGACTATGTGCATGCGTTCGGATGGGACACACGTGAATTCCGATTCCACCGTCTATTTTGCGTTTTTCAGGCGGCCACCCGAGTAACATTACTCTAATTATAAAGTATAAATTGAGATATTCTTCGATAGAAAATTGCTTTTTTAAAGAAATGAGAGTGGTTGATCTCGCTGAAATCTTACAACCATAAATATAGTAATATTCATTTGGTTTTATTTTTTTTATCCCATATACGGAGTTGAGATTCCTATCAACTTAGTACGTACATGAAGTACGTATTTTGACGACGAATAGCGTTTTTCCGCTTGTATGTACAGTAAGAGATATTTATATTGGCGTTAGTATCGAAGTTTAATGCCATAAAGAGTCTGCTTGTTTAATTGTGGCATGTAATTAATATGCATATCCTTAAAAGCAGTTGAGATCTCCTATAACAGTGATACATGTATCCTAACATGTGATTGACTGAGGCTAAATAAATAGGGATTAAAGTTTTACTGCTTTACGAGAAAAATAATAAACAATATAAAATCAACCAATCACGTGATAGGGATACAAGGATACACAAGGGAGGGATACAAAAGATCTTGACCGCCTTAAAAGGGACGGTTGGTATTGATTTTTTTTTTTTGGTAATGGTAAATTCGGAGACCACCCGATTCGATCGGCTTAGCGCTCTACGTCCGGATCGGGTAAAAAGTTGTGGTCCATTGCTGGGGGATACCTTCCCAATATCAATTTTTCATACATGCCGTCAGGAAGATTCGAACTCGAATCTTCAAACTAAACACTTAAGGAGCCTAGCACCATATCCCACCAGACCAACTGAGTATTAGTATTGGTAGTTGATATTGATTGATATCATTAATTGGATGATATGGACGCTTGTGGAACTTACTAAAACGTTGTCACACTAGGAGAGGCTAGAGGACAATTATGAGACATGCCCCAAACCAACGATCCAATTTTATATTGTCTTAATGTTGTGCATCGAATGGAAACGGGAATCTTAAGTTCACATACAACAATTTATCTGTTACAAAAACTCTTGTAAGTGGACTAAGGTATTATAATTAGCATTGAGATGCATTCGACCTTAGCGTTAGAGCTGAGATTGTGTGTCAGCTCGAAAAAACTCTATAAATTGATCGCTTTCTCACTGTTATATCACATCTTTCTTCTGATCTTGAACTTGAAAATTCGAAAGCTAAAATAACAAAATAAACCAACTTTGAATCGAAGCTTTTTAATTCTAGTGGTTAATCTTCCGATTTTTCACGTGATGGGAGTGAAAAGAGAAGGAAACCATTCTAAACACGAGAAGAATTTCATCATTTACATATATTAGATTAAAGATATTTGATTAGGTTGCTTTGGAATTAATTAGATTATGTCGATGTATGTTATAATTGATTGAGTTTTGGTGAAAACGAAATGAAAAACCAAAGAAATTTGAGCTCGATTTGAGCTTTTATGGAGGGTCATATGGAGAAGACGTCAGGACATAATGTGCACCTTGTGATTATGCATCAGCCTCGATCAACGGATGTACTCACACGGCCAATCTCATAAAACAAAGGTATTTATTGATAAAAAGTTTATTTAATGAATATTAAATAATATTTAATAGTTAATTAACGTTTATATAAATAAAATCTGTAACAAAATATTATTTATATATATATATATATATTATAAATTGATTGTAGTTATTTGTTCTAATTTTACCAGTTGAAAAGAAGAATATCTTTATAGCTAAATTACAAATTCTCATTTAAATGATGTCGAGATGATAATTTTAACTTTTAAAGATCGTTAAATTAATCGTATTAATTTATCTCATATATATATATATATATATATATATATATATTACATCATATATTTTATTTAATAGATTAATGTTTTTTTTAAAGAAGATTGTAGTGCACATCGTTGATGAAGACTAACACATAGCCATTGTGCGCGTCAAGACGTGACAATCATTCACTTAATCACCGTCATGTGTAATGTCGAAAGATTGTCTAATTGGAGTTGAATGCTTTGACTTCAAGGTCAAGTTTTTGTTTTTTGTCGCCTTTTGGATTTTCATTCAAAAAAGAAATTATTGCATTATAATGGATAAATCGTTGTCCCTTAAATTAAAGTTACACGTTTTCTTTCAATTGCATCATTGTCGGTTTGGGGCTGGTCCTCTAGCTAGTAGCCTCTCATAGGGTGGCAACATTTTGTTTTTAGTTGGATGAAGATGAAGTCCCATAATTAAGTTCCACAAGTGTCCATGTCATTCACTCAATAATATAAATCAAAATCGGTCATTTCTTAAAGGTCATTGACTCAAGCCAACTCTTAAAGGCGTTAAACTCTAAAGGAACCCTGTTTTTAAAAGTACGAGCGAAAATTGCTATTTGTCACCGTAACTACGCTCTCCAAGTGCGTAGTAGTAGTTATAAAAGTCCCAATCCCTTATAAAAACATTGTTTATAAGGATTATCCTATTTGGTTTAAAGATTTTTCTAAAGGCTGTGGTCATTGTAGAGAGGAAGATCATTCCTTTGATGGCTTTCCTTTTAGAGTTATGAAGGTTAAAAAAATGAGAATCAACTTTAAAAGGGATAAGAACATTAGGAAGGGTGTTGGGAGAGATGATGAGAATAATGATGGTTAGGTCAATCCAGGGGGGTCTAAGACGAGTCTTGGTAATATCTCCTTAGCCACTGATGGGTTTAAGCCCTATCTTTCTGATAGAGGAGGTATTACTATTAACTTTAAGTCCGTGGTCTTCCCTGGTAGCTCCAAGAACAACCTTAGAAATTCTAAGGCTAGTTCTAATGAACACTCTCTCTTCTTCTAATGATGCTCCTATCTTGGTGGATATTGTTGTTGATCCTGTCCTTTTAGTGGAAGTACTGAAGGACGTGGAGGTTAACAATGAACCCCCTAATGATGATTATGAGAAGGATTTCCTTAAGATATCTGAAACACTTCTTGAAACTACTCTTGCCGAGAATGGATGAATATAAAACTGGTGGTTTTGCTGAGGATAATTTTTTTTTCTCTTACTGATTTGATTGAAAATGAGATCGAAAATGAAGACGTTATTGCTGAATTTATGAAGACTAGGGATTTGGAGTTGAGGATGATGAGTACTTCTCTGAGCATTCCTTTCAGTCTTATAACAATGTCAATATGCAGCTTAACTCTATGGAAGTGAAAAATGTCGACCCCATCAAATCTGACTCGAGCAAGAGAAAGTCCATGGAAGTGGATGATGACACGATATCCTCTCTTCTGAAGGGTGTCAAGAAACAAAGAAATTAGTCTGTCAATTATGGTTGTACTCAACTTTTGTAGCTGGCGGGAAGAATGGCTCATGGTGGAATCTGATCTCTGTGTGATTAAATGAAATGATGAAAATTTTTTGGACTATGATTTGTACTTCTCCTTTTGGACTGTGTTTGTATTTCATGAGTGGATTGTTTGTTGTAATGGTGTTAATAGGGTTGATCATTTTGGTACTCTTTGGTTCTATTTTAAGTGTATTGGGTTGCTTGGAACAATGTATGAAGCCTCTGTTGTCTCTAATATTAAGTAATATCAGGTTTTTTTAACCTTTGCTCCTTTGTTAATATTCCTTGTTTATTTCATCTAAAGATTAGTTGTGTTGTATGTTTATTAAGGAGTATTTGCATTATCTATTTCTTTATAACAGGTACATACAATCTCTGTTAGATTTGTAGCATTATGGTGTTAATTTCCTTCAAGCATCTAACTAGGAATACCTCTAAGTTTACCCCTCTGAATAAGTTTCATGCCTCTGCTACGATTGGGTTTTGGCTCTATTTTCCATACAGTCAAATCACGTTCCTATATTATGAAGTATTATGTTATATTTGGGTATGTAAAGATAAGAAGAAGAATATGGTGACTTCGGGAGGGATCTTTCCTCCTCTAATGTATCATACTAATATTTTGATGTTTTACGGAATGATATATAAAATAAATCGAGATATAAGAATAAGAAGTATGGTAAATAAGTTTTTATGAAGACAGCCTATTGGAATTGTAGGGTTTTTGCAAGAAAAATTTATGGACAAATATCAAATTAGTTTCACAAAATGAACATATCGATCTTCTCTAGTGTTGGGCTGTAAACCTAAACCCAAACTGGGAAGCCCAAAACCGGCGATTTAGGTTAACCTAAACCGCCGGTTTGCCGGTTTAGCGACGGTTATTAAATTTTTTTTTTGAAAAACCGGCATGAAGTTCAAGCCGTCGGTTTAAACCGACGGTTTGTGGTAAACCGTCGGGATGAATTTTTTTTATATAAAAAAAATTAAAAAACAGAAAACCGAAGGTTTAACCAACCAAACCGTCGATTTTAAAGTTTTTTTTTAAAAAAAAAATAAAAAACCTATTTACCATCAAACCGTCGGTAAACAGTTTGGGCCGGTTCAAACCAGCGGTTTAGGTTTTTTATTTTCATAAACCTAAACCTTGAACCGGCCCAAATCTAAACCGGCCAAACCGAAACCGCCGATTTGGCCAAACCGGCGGTTTGGGCCGGTTCGAAAACCGTCGGTTCGGCGGTTTAGGTTTGGGCCAGCCCATGTCTAATGTTCTCCTCCTAGCTTGCTGAAATAAAATCAAGTATTGAACCGCCGGAAGGATGTTGGTGTAATGCTGGGTTTGATAATATTTGTTTTGTTTCTTCTATTGACTTAGCAGGAGGGTTATGCCTTCTGTGAAAAAGTGACCAACTCATTAATGAATCTCAAAATGTGCGACATAAAGATGATCGTTTTATTATGGTTGAACATAATAACATTGAAAAGAAATTTTCTTACACTCGATAACCTTTGATTGATACAAAATATAGCTAGTAAGAAGACCATATTTTATGCTCTTACGAGCAACCACACTATATATCAATCAATAATACCATATCCATAAACATATCTCATGTAAATAAATCTAAATTTTACACTCGATATCTTCAACGCATATATACAAACTCAAACAGACGGATCCTACTGCATCGATTAAAGATATTGACCTTTAAAAACTTGATGCACTATATTGATTAAAGGTATTGATCTTTAAAAACTTTTGGATATACGTATTTATATCACTCTCACATCGTATATGCAAAACAAACTTTAATATAAAATTTCAATATATATATATATATATATATATATATATATATATATATATATATATAAAAGTGATTAAAGCTAGATTTCACTGATATCTTATAATATTATTATTATAAAAGGGGACTTCCCTTGAAACAGTACCTTTCCGATATTGCCCCTATTTTAAAATCTTCGTGGGCTTGGGCTGCTCTGCTTCTCTTGTTCCCGTGCTTGGCCCGCAAGTAAGCCGTTTCTTGGAAGCTTCGTTCCCTTCTTCGGCTCTTTATCTTCACCCGTTTTTCTTCTTCTCTTCCCTTCAGCCGAAGACATCTAGAGCGTTGTCGGATCTGAACACCGTCTCCACCGACTCCACCGACTCCACCTTCTCAGACAAGCTCTTTAACATCCTCTATCCTTTCTTTCGGGGTTCTAGGGTTCCACGGTTTTGGATTGATGTTTACAAGTCCCAGTTGACGAAGAAGGTAGAGCATATCGAGCCTCCCATTCCCCCATTGCTTCACAGGATCGGAGCCATCGTAGAAGGAATCAACAGTATCGGAGCCGTCTTGGAAGAAGAAATCGGCTTATCGTTGTCCTCTTCTCGCTTTTTTCTTCTCGCCAGCGTCTTGTCCCCTCTATCTCTCCTTCTCCTGCTTCTTTGTTTAGGGTACCCTCAATTGATGCCCTCAATTTTTCGTTTCCCAGCTTCACCGTTGGAAGCCATGAAGAGTGCGACGATCGAGAGAGAAACCCTAGCAAGAGACTCGACCGTGTAGTTTCTCTGTCCATAGTTCCATGGCTTCGCCAACAATGGATCATAATTACCATTTGGACTTACATTTGATATCTGATATCTGATCAGATATAGTGAGGCTTTTACAATTTGATATAGTGAAGCTTCTTAACATTTGATATCTGATCAATGGATCATAATTCATAATAACCGTGATGCAATTGCACAATACATGTGTCATATTTTGGGATTTATTCTGATATTTGGTTTCATTTTGTAATTGGGGATTGAAAACAGGTACTATAAAAGGTTTAACAAACATCCAACTTGAAGAAATTGGGTGCCAAATAGTACTTGGGCATACTAACCATTTGGACTTACAAGAAAATGGTTCTTTATCTTGCAAAATGGTATATTTCAAATCGCTGCATTTTGTTCCTGCTATCTGATGTATACTCCTATTTGTCTTGAAATGGTTAAGGAATGAGACAGTATATATGATTCTTCATTATGTTTTTTGTCCTTCTCAGGTTTATGATCTCTCTAAGCTAATTACAAGTGCTTGCTTCAAAGGGTACTCTGGACTTACAAGAAAACAACAAATTGGGTGGAACAATAGGTCAGACGAGACATGTTTCTCCTTCTATTTAAGCTGCTTATGTATCATTACTGGAATCCTTATGTCTTTCTTACTAATTCAGGGTTGTATCAACATTACATGCATTATTTATGACAAAATGTAACTCTACTTTGCATTCTGGTCCGATCTATATTCCAGTGATCAGCATGGGGAACTCCTCACATTTCGAAAGTCATCATTGTCAACATTTGTGTTTTAACTCTGAAGTGTTGCACACAAGTCTACATACTGGAGATTCTCTCAGATTAGTTGTAATAGCATACGTGCTGGAGCAATATGTTTCAGATAGCGATTCATTTACATTCTTGGTTTTTGATGCCCCATATCTATATGCAAAGATGTATTCGTTTTATATGTTGTTTATACAATTTTTTTTCTTTGTACAGAAAAGAAAGAACCATTTCATCATCTATATAAAATGTATTTCATGAACAGGTTTCTGCAGGTTACTTTCTCTCTGACCTAGGGATGATTTTCTGGTTCTATCCCTCATTGGGAGGATTTAAATATGTGAGTACCCTAACTATCTCTAAAAATAGAAGTTGCCAAAGCAAACATTTTCAAGAATATAATCCTTTGAGTTATGGATATTATACGATTTTGAGAAGCATCCCATGAACCCATTTTATAAGCATAACTTCAGGTTTTGGTGGATATTTGTATCAGGTTCTACATCATCTTTTATCCATGTCAGCACTGACATACGCTTTGTTTACCGGGGAAGAACATTTCTATATCTTTTTGGTTATGATCTCCGAGACAACCACTCCAGGAATTAACTTGAGATGGTAATTCTACTGTTCCTAATTTAATCCTCTGACCTGAATAAGATCTTTTACCTTATCCGTTTGTTTGAACGGTTGTTTTCTTTCCTAATTTGATAAATAAAGATTTTTCTCCAAGGTATCTTGATGTTGCTGGATTGAAGAGAACAAGGGTGTACGTCATTAACGGGATATCCATACAATGTTATTGTTCAATCCTATAATATGATTGTTTTTAATTGTCATTTTTTTTATAATGACAGGGCAACCTCTTGTATGAAGATGGGAGCCCAATTGATGCAAAAGGTGTTGGGAGGAATATTATTGACAGACTGAAGGACACCTATGACACTGAGATAGGAGGAAAGGACTATGCCTATGATGGTGAAAAGAGCCTTTTTACCCTCGGGGCACTGCCTAATAACAAGCTGGAGTTCATGGTTGTGTTGGAGGACGTGGTATCTAGCAGGTAACAATGCTGTGTTTCTGTTATTGTATGGTTGTATATTCTGTTGCTGATGATTCATTGTGTTGTTTAGTTTTGTTTCAATCTTGTTGAGTACTGAATCCTCTTCCATCTGCATGAACAACGGGAATGCCAATCCAGATAATGAAAATCATAACGATGCAGACTAGAAGAGGGTGAGGAGGCCCTACCAGTCCAAACAATACAAGGTTGAGTTAAGTTTTGCTGCAAAAATTCCTATGCAAGCAATAGCCAATGTCATCAAGGGCCAAGAGAATGAAAATACCTATGAGGCACTGAGAGTTCTTGATATTGTTCTAAGGCAGCATGCCGCCAAACAGTAAGTTATTTAGTCAACTGAAAATAAGAACAAGCATTTTTTGATCTCTTTAACATTTATTATTTTCTTGCATTTTATTATTCTTTACAGGGGCTTCCCTTGTACTCATTTTACTGGCTTTTCCCCAATTTTTTTGAGAAGCACCATAATAGATAATAATAATAATAGTAAACCCGCATCTTGAATATGATTAAAAAAAGGGCATCAACTTTATATTGTATTGCCCTTGGTTGTGATTTTATGCTTTCTTTTTTACTAAAGTAGGGTCATGCAATGTAATTCTCTATAACTCCAGTCCTCCATATTCAGCTTTCACTCCTCAGTTTTGTGTTAGTCCAAATTTAGATCCACATATTTCTCGCATTTTAGGAGCACACATGTTTCTCTAAACATTAAAAAAAAAAAAACTGTATGTAAAGTATAATCTATCTTTTCATTCATTTCATATTTATATTATTAACATATAATATAAGAAAATGTATGAAGATTGTAGTGTATGTGTAAATAGTGTTAAATAGTGATAATTGTTTACTAGAGTTAGTGGAGGGTGATTGAAAAGAGAACAAGTTAGGTACAGACAGTAGGACAAAATGTCATGCATTTTTACAACACTCGGTTCATTGCATGGTATATGATTAACAACTGCATATTTCTCTGTTGAATATAAACTCTTTTACTGTTTTGTGCTATTCAGTTTGCTTATTTCCCCCCGAGAAGCTTTAGCAGCACCCAGATGGGAGAATGCCTCACACTAATAAAAATAGTGTATAGTTACTGGCACAAAAGTAAATTCAGCAATGTTGTATACTTCTTCCTGGAAGGTCTGATGATGTTTAAGTGCCCTTGAGTTTTTGGCAAATGAAACAATTTGGGAAGAGTAGTGCTAAGACAATTCATGTTCTTTATGTGTGCACTGTGCACATGTTCTTTACTCTTGAGAGTCCACTGAAATGGGTTGAATTAGGCCTAAAAGCGATAGCAGTTTGAAATTTGAAATAATGTCAAATAGCATATTTTTAGCTTTTTGTTTACACTTTCATATCTTATCAGGGATCCTTATTCAAAGAATTGACAAAGTTTTGATGCAGACAAATCAAAATACCTATCATTACACCGCTTCTTCGTATCACATTGTATTATATCTCGAATTGCATAACGGTAGCGCGTGCGTAACACGCGCGACGATCCTAGTCGTATTTTAAAAAAAAGAACCAAAAGAAGAGGAAATGAAAAAAAATGTTGGTATATCAGTCCAACTCACAAATCAGTGCATCCATATATACACGTACATAATGAAAAAAAGTTTTTAAAACTTTAAACTTCCGGTGCACATTGTACGCAAGTAATGATTAATAGTTAACTATGCCATAACCAAAACCTATGCCGTAAGTAATTTGAATGTTCGATTTATACACACGTAGAAACATATATACTACATGCATAAACTCTAAACATAATCAAACCTTGATCATTCCTAATAACCTAACATGATTAATCAATATGATCCCACTTGTTGAAATAATTAAATTTCCTGAACCATAAAACTAAAGATCAAAATCATGTTAGAGTTATAAAAAAATTGAGAATTACATACCTAGTTCCATATTGCAACTAAATATTTAGTGCGAAATCTACATACCGAATGAGCGCCGCAGGTTTATCGTCTTCCTCAGTCAAATCCCCTTAGGGCCTCTTTAGGTTTTCTCTCTAATGGATAGAGAATGAAAAACGGCTAGTTGATTTTGACGTATTGGGGACCATAACCTAGTATCCTTTATATATTGACCTAATAAAATCTCATTAAGCCTATTGGGTCAAAATCTGGTATCTACTCATTAAGCTCATGCCGCTTAATTAGAGTCTACGAACTTTACTTAATTGATTCACTTTTGATAGGTCACTAACAATTAGCCATATAATATAATTGTGTATTATAATATGTAAGCTAATAATAAGATTTATAAATAAATCTAACAAATATGACTAACAATTCAAATGATGTTGCAAAATTGTTGGTCTCCTTTAACTTTTTTTTTGGTAGGAAGGAGAGTCGGTAATCTCCGGTACATCTAGTCGTACTTTTTATTAATGAAAGAAAGGTTATATAGTAATCAAGCGGGGGATAGCCTGACCCTTACACCAACATATAAAAGATCAAAAACACCCTCCAGCGGGTCAAACAATACACTTAGTCCAAAAGTATAATTGAAGGCAATATTAGATAAAAAAAATCCGTCATTTTATTCGTCTCGCGGTAGGTATGACGTACCTAGATATTTCACTTCCTTTTCAAAAAAAAGTCTTGGCAAAATAGTACACGTCTATTATATAAATGTACTATATGATCGGTGATCACATGTTGATTGAATTAATGCAATAATTCAATTTGGCATATAGCTTGACAAGATAAATTTGGCGGACCAACCAATAAAGGACGTTTAAATTGTAATTACTAATAACTATTCCTGGAGGACCAATGAAGGTACAATTTCTGCATGGCTCCACGTCATGCTGATATGCATGATCATCATTTAGTCACACAATGACAACCGGAAGGAGCCAAAAATGTAACAAATTATCATATTTACAAGCTCGGGTTATTAGTAATTGTTGGTAGGACTATTCACCCGACCGAACCGATCTTATATGGACCGGAAAATGTAGTTTGGTTGGACCTAACTTGGTCTGATCCTAGACCGGTCGTCGGTTTTGAACCAGGTGAACAAAGCCCACTGTACTTGAGCTTTGAGGCTTTTTTTTGTAATCGTATATATTTCTTGTAATGAAATTTACCCTTTGTACATGTACACAAACTAATTAATTAATGTGTTTACCGTTATTGACAGTAGATTACCGGTGAGATGTAAGGGAAGAAACTGAGTCCTATATTAATAACACAAGACATTGTGACAATAATATATAAATTTTACTGGCTACTTCTTATATTGTCAATTGATTTTAGGACAAAATCTCGCTTGTTTATGTATGACTTACTAAACGTGTGTCATCTACGTCGTTAGGTCTTGAGACGGACACAAGAAAAACACATAGATAGGCTTTGTATTGACATCGGTCACATTTCACAACATGATATCATTTTACCCTATGAGCTTAAAAAAACACAAAACAAGAATATAGAGATTTAAAAGCCATTACACATTACACAAATAGTAAACATTACATCACTCGGTTGTTAAAAACAATTATATATTAAACCTAAATATATATTATAGTACAACTCGAAGAAAACGCAACAATGCTATTGGTTTCATAACATTAACCTTCAAACCTTTTTTGGTACGAAGTATATTAGAAAGAGTAGGGTCAACCTCATGTTCCTCGACCATTTCTAGTAGGATCTTTCTCTGTGATCCATCTCTCTGGCTTGAACTCTAAGTAATCGTCTTCCCATATGGACTTGTTTCTACCCATTAGTTACGACGGTATAACAATCATTGTCTTAGGATCAAACCTATGGCCACTAGGCCAGATATCAGTTTTGAGAAGGGTTTTACGTTAAAAAGGTACCGAATGATACAACTTTAAAGTCTCACACAAAGTTCCATGAAGATAAGCAAACTTGTTGATGTTTTTAAGCAACTTGACCTTTTCTTGTAGCTAGTTTTCTAGCTATTCGTTCTTCAAAATGAGCCTACAAAAAACAAGGCGATACTAGTAGTGTCACGGTCTGCAATAAGCATCTCTAAAAACATGTCACATAAGAACTTGCTATATTTTTTGTCATTATTAACGTAGTTTTCTTCCATCAACCATAAACTCATCCAATATTGGGCAATACACTTATTGTATTTCTTTTTTTTTTTTTTTTTTTTTTTTTTTTTTTTTTTTTCTCTTGTTCATCTCTTCCATCTCTTTCGTCGAGACTTCATGAAGAAAACTATCTAGAATCCTTTGATCTTGTAATTTTTTTAGTGTCGATTGGTTAAAGAGGTAAAATTAAGACGGTTAAGGAGAAGAAAGTAAAATAAATTTAGTTACGTTATATTCATGTTATATTCATGTGTTAAAAGATCTTTAACATTTCATTATGCTCACTAAACAAACGTAGTTTTTGTTATTTCGATAGTATTTCGTTTTCAAAGGTAATATTTAATTATTAATTCTAAAATAGTTCTTAGTAACTATGTCCACTCAAGGTCAATGAATATATTGTTTTATATTTGTAGGAGGACCAAATTAAACTCGGACCACTTTGATTAGCAGGGGCTCAAGCTACACAAACTAACAAAGGAACATGAATCTATAAAAATTCTCGATTGGACAAGTTGATAGAGTTAATATGGGGTTATTTTTATACCTTAGATAAGATTAACGGTTCGAGGTTAACTTGTGAATCTAATGGAATTTTATCTTATAATCTAGCTTTATTTACGAGCATCGATTTTAGGTAGTCGAATGCCGAAACCCCTTATATTTTATGTCATTACGAGCATGGATTTTGGGTATCATAATTTATTATATCTTTAAATATTAACGCTTTATTTATATCATACATAAAAAAGACATTACATCACTCCTAGTAAACATAATTCGGTTGTCAAAAACCAATTATTTAACCTAAATATTTTATAGTAGAATTTAAATTAACCCAACAAAGCCATTGGTTAACAAGAACTTGTAGATTTGATAACCTTAACCTTCAAACCTTTCTTGGTATGAAGTATAATAGAAAGGGCAGGCTCAACCTTATGTTCCTCGATGATTTGAAATTTGTAATCATGGAGAAATATGGAAGATGCAATCGCCTTTATTTGTACAAATGCCACTTCTTTACCTAGGCAAGTCCTAGGCCCTGCGTTGAATGCAAAAAAATTATACGAAGGCTCATGTTTAACTCGTCCACGCTCTGTGATCCACCTCTCGGGCTTGAACTCTAAGTAATCATCTCCCCATATCGACTTGTTTCTTCCCATGATGTACACCGGTATGACAATTGTTGTCTTAGGATCAACCTTATGGCCACTAGGCAAGACATCAATCTCGACAGGGGTTTTACGTTGAAAAGGTACAGAAGGATACAACCTTAAAGTCTCACACAATGCTCCATGAAGATAAACAAGCCTGTTGATATCCTTAAGAGACCTGACCTCTTCACGTAGCCGGTTTTCTATATGCCCGTTCTTCGAAACGAGCCAAAAGAACCAAGTTAAGGCGACACTAGTTGTGTCACGGCCTGCAATAAGCATGTTCAGAAACATATCACGTAAGAACTTACTACGTTTTTTGTCATCATTAACATAGTTTTCTTCCAACAACCATAAACTCATCCAATTTAAGGCATTATTGTCTGTTGTCTTGCTCATCTCTTTCATCTTTTTTGCCGAGACTTCGTAGAGAAAATTATCTAGAATTTCCCGAGCCTTTATGAGCTTCCTTTCTTTTCCGACGCCTAGCCACCTTTGTAACTTCCACATGCTCTCGGGCACAACTTGTCTATAAAACAACACCTCCTCGACGTCATCCAACGCCTTGCAAAACGGAGCATCGGGGAGATCAATCGACAAGCAACCCGGGTCATGACCCGTGACTAATGTACATATTGTATCAAAGGTGAATCTTTGGAACAAGTTTTCCAAATCAACAACATGACCTTTCTTATGTGCATTTTCGAGTATCGGTATAAGCCCTAGTTCTACTTTCCTTCCAATAGTCTCCGCCAAGAGCTCATGAAAACGTGGATTGGTGAAGAATGAAAGCAAGTTCTTCCTTTGGTACTCCCACAACTCAAAGTCCACGTTGAAGATGCCATCTCCAAGAATCTCGTGGATTTCGGAAAATTTGGCACCTTTGGGGAAGTTTTTGAAGTTCTTGCTCATGACATAGTGAACGTTAGTAGAATCAACCGTGAATAAGTACTCCATGGAAGTGAACCATGGACCTTTAAAGAGGAAGGTTTCACCATCGATTTTCTCTAGAACATTGAGGCCATAATCATACAACCGGTGTAAGTTGAGAAAAATGTATGGGAGCATCCCAACGAGAGGCCAATTGATAGGGATGATGAAATGAGTATGTTGTTTTAGTGTATAGGTAAAGAGAAAGAAGAGAAATGCTATGGCGATTGATGTGAATATCATAGTTGGGTCTTGTTGCGTGAACATTGCCAAACTAATGATGATAGATAATAATATATTGAAGGTTTTTAAAGTTGATAAGGTATGAATGTATGGTGAAGAGGATCATAGGGTGTTGTATATGTAGGGAAAGGTTTTTTTTAATTTAAAAAAGTTGATAAGGTATGAATGTATAGATGAACAACCACGATCCTTGTTTTAAACTCATAAAAAAAAACAAAAAACGTGTTTTTGTATTTATTGAGACGGTCCCGTATCAATTACGAGAATATATTAACTTTTAGTATAAGGCGGTGGAGTATTTATCGTATAGTAAAAAAATTGGTTCGGATGAAACTTTAGTAGAATTATGTGATGGCAACACAAACTATTAAACAAAGGAACAAGAATCTATAGAAAGATCCAAGTTCACGATTGGACAAGTTGATAGAGTGAGTTGGACACTGGGGTCATTTTTGGATGTATATTTATATATATATATATATATATATATATATATATATATATATATATATATATATATATATATATATATATATATATATATATATATATATGTGTGTGTGTGAAGGATGTATATGATATATTGTTAGTTGTCTAAGCTACATTATCTTAGTTGATGTAGGATCTGGTATGAACCAATTAACTTATGTTGGTAATTGGAAGGGAGCACACCCGAGATCGATTTATTTCCTTTAATATCATGTTAAAACTGAAATTTCAATGGATTAATGGATTAATATAATTGAGGTCGTACATTCACCTCCAGTTTGGTTGTAACTCCGAAAACGAAAACGGAATGGAAATGAATATAGTCTACATAGGTACTTTGTTCATGAAATCATTTCAGTTGGTTTCATGCAAAATGCACTTGCTTTCCCCTACTTTGTTACCCTATAGGGTATTAAAACTAATCAAATTCTACTACAATTAGCTCAAACCATAAGGAATGATTCCAACAACTTCATGAACAAGGGTGTACGTATGGACTAGATTCATTTCCATTCCGTTTCCATTTCTGGAGTTTAAACCAAACGGGCCCTTACATGCACATTAGGTTAGAAAATATATAAATCTAACTCCTTCCAAAATTATCAAGAAATAGGATAAGCATCTAGTTTATATAAAACTATCAGATTATTGCATCGAGTTATAAGTTAGGCGGGCAACAAGTTGTGCCGCTAACCCTTTCTGAATAGTAAATCCGATCCTTCTAAACACTATATCTGAAAACCTAGGTGACATTAAAAATTTTCTAACCTAACGAAAATTTTCTAACCTAATGAAATTTTCCTTAAAATTAATTGAGATTATATAAATATCTTACCAATCTTATATATTAGATTTTTTTATTTGTTTGTAACTATTTTAGATATATCACCTAATTTTTTTATTTATATAATAAGTCAAGTACATATCACTTCCATTTCATAAGAAGACTTTATTGTGGACATTGGTTTAAATATCACACTTCATATTAGCCACCACGAAGATCAAGTATTATCTCTAGGGCGTTATTGTATCGGCCTAATTTTGGGTAATGTTAATACGTGGATATCAAGTATTATTATCTTTAGTGTTTTTTATATATAATAGGTGTTATCCGCATGCGTTGCACGCGGACGCCCGCGAGATACGAGTAAAAGTTGATTATCTTGAACCTTTTTTACAATCTAAATGATGCAGAAAACTAAGTTTTTTGAGAAATTCGTTACATATTAGTACAGCAAGCAAAGACAAATTTGTTTTCACTTAAGAATGTTTCTAGCATTGCAAATAATAAATCTTACAACAATCCCATAGTAATTACCATCTATGTGGAGAGTATACCATTAGATTTAACCTTAGCAAGAAGGAAAGCTAGAAGAACAACCCAGTTACGCAGAAAGAGATCTTTCAAATCCAAGGAGTCATTACTTCTGAAAATGGTAGAGCTCTCCGAGGACCAATCTAAGCAAATAAATTCAATAGAGAAGGGCCTATATCTAATTGCAGCAGTTGAAATACACCCAAGTCACCTCTTATATACAAAGAGGGAGAGCCATTGCAGCTGCAGACAGTGGTAGTATGCCGTCCTGAAACAGATTGAACATCGTACAAGAACCTTACAAATTCAGATATAATAGTTCCTATTAAACTATAAATAAGTTTTATAGTTCATGATTTTCATAACAATTCAACTTTTGTGAACAATCAAGCTTCTATCTTATTTCCTAGTAGTCCAACTCAATCGGAAACAAACTTCAAAGTTAGACGGCTTGTTATATCAGGCTCCTTGGCATTTAGACTACTAACTCTTAAACATTAGTATTCTTTCCATCAGATGTACGTTGAAATATGGGTTTTAATAATGTTTTTAGAATATGAGATAACACCTTAGTTAACCCCTCATAGCGCAAAAATACATTAATTTTGATAATATTTGCCAAAAGAAGCAAATATAATGCAAAGAATTCTAGAAGGCTTACAAGAAGCTTTTGCCACTCCCTTGCTGCATGTGAACTTGCATATTTTTCAAAGTCCTACAAGAGAGTAGTTGATCACACTCAGTCAAGCTGAATAGAACAATCAAGAAGTGCAACTAACACCATACTGCTTACGAAAAAGTAAAAAGGAAGATAGAAAATGACAAGTATAATCACGTTAAAGAATTCTGTTGATTCAGTTTTCAAAAGAACATTTTCTTCAGGTATTAAACCATCCATGAATCATATTTGACACAAGGAACGAGCTCACCAAGTGCATCCAGAAACTGTCATGTACAAATATCGGCATTATTTTAGTAACTTTTCCAATTGTAATATACTGAACAAGCTCTAAACTTCCCCTATTTCATTTCATTGATGAGCAATCAAACATGTTCTCGAAAGTTTATTGGTACGTGAAAAACTCACTTCTAACCTATGCACAAACTGTTTATTATTAGACCCGGTTTGGTAGCCATTTCAGGAGATTAGTGATAAACTAGATATGAACGATTTTCGACAAAAATACTACAGATCTAGAGTGATCTTGCAAAGATATAACGATTCAAACCATCAAACAAACACTTGGTGACGCAGTTCAGGTTGAAACCCTACTCTGCGGGATTTCAGGAGGGAAAATCCGTCCCAATCCACTAGGTAGATAGAACGTATGATTACAAGTAACAACAACTTCAAATCAAGACCAATAAAACCCTAACCAAGAGAAAACTAAACAAGAACAACAAGATAACAGAAGCCAGATGATGCCAACGCAACTAGATACAAGCTTCCAGTGAAGCTTGTGATCTAAATATGATCTTCCCATGAAACACACAAGATCGCTTCTCACTTTTCTCTCTTTTCTTCTCTCTTTCTCTCTTTCGCTTCTTGGAGAAGAGGAACTCAGGAATCGGCCGGGGTTTTGCACAGTACCTCCACACATTTGGAATGAAGCTTTTATACCTAGGGTTAAAAGGAGACGGCAACAACACGTGAAGTCATCACGTGCTCTCATTAATCCAGCAATAAGACGGGTTAAGGCAAACCCAGCAACAAAAGGCCCAACTAGCACAAACTACACCGGCAACCCCTTCATTTACACATATTTACATATAACAGCTGAAACTTATTAAGTTTCCCATAATGGCACAATGTACAAGATCACCATACACATTAGTGCATCTTAGGTTATGTTTGAATCATGTCAGGATATCACTTAACATCTTAAGTGCCCTTGTACACTATCAAACAAGTCCTAAGCCACCAACTAATGTATAGGCATTCAAGTATATATGTATAAGGGATAAATGGTACAAGTATTTGAAGTTGTATTAACTATATGTACAACCTATTGATTATTAACATAACAATATGCCCTCCTAATCAACAGGTATCACAATTCTATCTTCCAGTAGTGGACTGGTGGCTCTCTTGTCCTTCATCAATCCATAGCTCCACATATCTCAGTGTACATCATAGATATGTAAAAAATTCCTGCAGTAAGCAAATTTATCAGCAGTGACAATCTTAATACCAAAATCAAAAGGATTTAGATCACCTTAAATCTTCTGTACAATTTATGCTTGTGTTTCACTTTCTTTCTAATATAATGAAACCTAACATCAATATGCTTAGTTCTTTCATGATACATGGGATCCTTACAGAGATAAAGAGCACTTTGACTATCAATATTGATAACAGGTATATATGATTTATTATCTATTTCCTCAATCAAGTAAACCTTTTAACCAAATAGCTTCTTTGGCAGCCTCAGTGGCAGCCATATATTCAGCTTATGTTGAAGATAAGGCAACTACAAACTGTTGTTGAGATTTCCAGGAAATACAATTACCAGCCCAAGTAAATAACAGAGCAGTAGTAGATTTCTTATTATCTTTATTACTAGCATAGTCAGAGTCAACATAGCCACACAATTCATCAACAGAACTGTGTTCTTTATAAACTAAACACTTATTTTTAGTTCCATTTAAGTATCTCAGCATATACTTCATAACATCCCAATGTAACAAACCAGGATTAGACATAACCCTACTTAGAACACTAATACCAAAGGCTAAGTCTGGTCTAGTACAAAGCATAACATACATCAAAGAACCAACAACAATATCATAAGGTACATTTATCATTTTTGCTTTACTTTCAGGAGAAGAAGGACAGTCTCTTTAGACAACTCTAAGTGCCCTCCTAAGGGGACAGGTGCAGGCTTAGCATTTTCCATGTGAAACTTAACTAACACCTTTTGTACATAATCAGTTTGAGATAACAACATGGTTTTATTAGGCCTATCTCTAATTATAGTGATGCCTAAAATTTTCTTAGCATTACCTAAGTCTTTCATATCAAAATTGTTTTTAAGATCATGCTTGACTCCAATAATAAGAGCTTTAGAAGAAGAAATAATCAATATATCATCAACATATAGTAAAACATACAAAGGAGCATGATTTTTAATGTTCTTAAAGTAAAGACAAGTATCATATTCACTTCTAATAAATCTCAGTTTGGTCATACAAGCATCAAATTTCAAGTTCCACTATTGTGGAGACTGTTTTAGACCATAGATAGATTTTTTAAGCAAACATGCAGCATTAGGTCTATCTAAATCAATAAAGCCTTTTGGTTGAGACATATATATAGTTTCAACTAAGTCACCATGCAAGAAGGCAGCTTTAACATCCATCTGTTCTAATTCCCAATCATAGATAGCAACCATAGCAAGTAAGAGTCTCAGAGTTTTATACTTAACCACAGGAGCAAAGATATCATTATAATCAAGACCTTCTTTCCGTGTAAAACCCTTGGCAACTAATCTAGCTTTAAATATGGTTGGTTCATCTATATTTGTCCCTTCTTTTATTTTATAAATCCATCTACACTGTATGAGTTTAGATTTTTCAGGCTTATCACACAAAGTCCAAGTACTATTAGCATTCATAGAGGCAATTTCATCATGCATAGCAATTACCCATTTCTTAGTATCAGGGCAACTAATAGCTTGCTCATAAGTCTCAGGAGTGTAAGGATGTGACACATCATTAGCAGTCAAAAGAGCATATTCAACAACATTAGCAGCATGATACTTTCTATTAGGTATAATAGTTCTAGGCAATCTGTCTCTAGTCAGCTGATAATTTTTAGTGTTTTCAGAAACATTAGAGATAGATGTAGATGAAGCATGCATATTAAACATATCATTTATATCATTCACATCAGAAGCATGATCATTAGACACTTTATTATCAGAAGAACTATTATGAGAAGAGAAAGGATCAGAATTACCCTCCCTTAATGGTTGCATGTGCTCAGTAGCTGTGTTGTCATTCATTTCAGAATGAGAATATCCATTGTTTGCTTGTGAGCTGGTATTATGCTCCAAGCTATCATTAGGTTCCTCAGAACCCTCAATAGAGTAGTCTTCAAACTCCACCTCTGAATTGTGTGGAGCTTCACTGGGAGTGTAGAAGTGTACAAGCACTTCACCTTTATCACTTGTAGGCTCAGTATTGGTAGTTAGTTTCTCCTTAAAATAGAACTCAGTTTCACTAAAAGTGACATTCCTGGAAGTGATCACTTTGTAACCTCCAGGTTGAATTAAAAGAATTTTATACCCTTTAGTATTCTCAGGATAACCAAGCATAACTCCCTTTATAGCCCTTGGTTGCAGCTTACCTTGCACTATGTGTGCATAGGCAGTGCATCCAAAAGGCCTAAGGTATGCTAAGTTGGGTTTCCTGGAAGTCCACATCTCCTGAGGAGTTTTAAAGTCAATTACAGAGGAGGGAGATCTATTAATAAGGTAAGCAGCTGTCGTGACAGCTTCACCCCATAGGGTTGACTTTAAACCAGCACTGACTAACATACATCTAGCCTTTTCAAGCAAGGTTCTATTCATTCTTTCAGCATTACCATTCTGTTGTGGGGTACCTGGGACAGTCAAGTGTCTCCTGATGCCAGCCACTTTACAGAATGAGTTAAACTCATTATTACAAAACTCAAGACCATTGTCTGTTCTAAGACATTTGAGTTTATGTGTTGTTTGATTTTCAACTAGGGCTTTTCAACTTTTAAAAGTTTCAAAGGACTCATCTTTAGTTTTTAAAAGATATATCCAGACTTTTCTGGAAAAATGATCTAAGAAAGAGATAAAATATCTCTTTCCTCCTACAGTGTCAACCTGTGCAGGCCCCATAGGTCAGAGTGAACATACTCTAAAGGGTGATCAGCTTTGTAACTGGATGTAGTGAAACTATGTTTGGATTTTTTACCCATAATACAACTCTCACATAAGGTTATGGCAGTAGGTTTTTGGTCTAGCAAGCCTTGTTTATAAAGGCTTTGTAAACCCCTATTTCCTATATGTCCTAGTCTATTATGTAATAGGACAGATTGCTCTAAAGTCATAGGATTTTTATCTTTAGTTAAGTTGATTTCAGATGAAGTAACTACATGGTACAACCCACCCTTTTTGACACTCTTAACTAAGACAACTCCATGCCTACTGACTTGTCTAACCCCATTTTTAGTGTGTATAGTGCAGCCTAGATCATCAAAAACATATTCTGATAACAAGTTCCTTCTAAACTTAGGCACCCATCTTACATTTTGTAAGATTCTAACTTTACCATCATGCATAATCATAGGAATATTTCCTATGCCTTTAACAGATAGAGAGGAATTATCTCCTAGCATAACATCACCACCATCATATAAATGCAGATTTTTGAACAAATGCTTATTAGATGTAGCATGCATAGTACAACCTGAATCTAAAATCCAGGAGTTATTATCATGAGCATGGTTTATAAAGTCACACGTAAGCAGGTTATTAGAGCAGTAAATGTCACAAGCTAAATCTGAACTCATGCTTTTATTATTATCAACATATAAACTGGAACAAAGTAAAAGTTCACAAGGATAGTCATACTCAAAGACAGAAGCAGAGTGAGCATTTTTATCTTTGTTTTCTAACTCATCCTTCTTTTTCTTTCTAAATTTATCTATAAAATGTCCTAGTTTACTACAATAAAAGCATTTCTTATTAGATTTATCTTTATGATCTTTATTTTCAGATTTGTCCTTAGAGAAATGTTTCTTTTTATCATTTTCTCTTTTAAAATTCTTTTTACCTTTAAACACAAGAGCTTCAGTTTGATTTTCATTTTTATTTCCAGATTTAATCTTAAACACTTTCATGCTTTCATTTTTCTGGACAATTGACTCAAGAATCTTATCCTTAGATATTTCATCTTGACTGTATTGAATTACATCTTTAAAATTATTAAACTGAACAGGCAAAGAATTTAATAAAAGAATAGCAGCATGATCATCGGAAATTTTATCATTGCATCTTTCTAAATCCTGAGTTAATTTCAGAAATATATCCAAGCACTAGTACAAATCTTAAGTGTCTAGGGACTTTTTTTGCATTACACTAGGGAGTTTTTTAAGTCCCCTAATACCTTTGGCCGAGAGCTTTCTCTCGGGAGTTTATCTCAAAGTCCTGAGAAACAAAAACACTCTATGGACTTTTTGTAAAAAGTCCCTAGAGATGTCTCTCGGGACTTTTTAGAAAAAGTCCCTATAGACAACTCTAGGGAGCTTTTTTAAAAAGTCCCGAGAGCCATCTCTAAGGAGTTTTTTAAAAGTCCCGAGTAACATTTACAATGATTTAAAAAAAAAAAATCTTTATAGGACTTTTTTTTTAATAAAAATGTCATATATTATTTGATATTTTTTTTAATTAGACATATTTGCAGTGACTTGTTTCCTGCCAACATTTAGCAACAAAAACGTGCTTGGGACTTGTTGATTGTTGCAAGATTCAAAAAGATACACGTACAATAACAATGAAATGCACTATTTTGATTGTTCCAAGATTCAACAACACATACACTCAATTACTCAAATATTGTTCATTATATATGGTTAAAATGCACAAATATCTAACGCAACAAAAGAGTCATATGTATTCTCAACCTCCTGAATTCTAACTTGTTCGTAGGACGAAACGCTATTTTTGTTAGGTGACATAATACTAAAAAAGTTTGTATGAGCTTACTATGTGCCAGCAAATCATCTTGAGTTTGGTGCATTAGAAACAACCTTGCCATGCCAAAATCAGCAATCTTGGGAGTGAACAAAGATCTACAAACCATACCAAATAGGTGTAATCCAACCTTGCCATGCCGAAATCAACAATCTTGCAAATAACAGAACCTCAATCTTAAATTCCACTTCACCTTGCCCTGAATTGATTGCTAGCCTCTTTACTGCTATTTGTTGCCCAATAGCCAGCACACCCTGTAATAACAAAGGCGAGAACAATTTACTGCCTTGTTTCTGTTGTAGAAAATTCTGCAGATTTGCAACATATGTTCACTTAAGAATATCTTACAGTCCTAGTCCAACTTAATGAAACAAATAACAAGATGGAGCTTTTTTTTAAAATAATTTTTCTTTAACTAGCTGGGAGTTTCTTGTTGATTGTGAAGATACAAATAAAAATCTAAAACCATTCACAAGAAGCAAAGGGTCACAACAAATGAAAAGAATGACATAATGCTTAAGGTATATCCACAATTATAACTCTTCACCTCAATTTGATTTGTTTCTTCCTAATTGCTATGAAACTTTTTGACCCAACAGCTAAAATTATTTCATGACCGATAACAAATGCATCACAAAGATAACTAATTGAAAAAAATGATTAAAATATACATGATCCGGATCAGCTATATGTACAAGCTATATCTTTTTACATAGAAGAAAAAACCAAACTAATGACATTCCCCTTCCATGTAGGAGAAAAAACACTCGTCCATTTGAATTTGTTACTAAAATGATCAGGTAACCCTATTTGCCGTGCACTGCGCTGGATGTTTCAACTATTTGATAGCAGTAAGATATCTCGATCCTAAGAAAACCTGGATTGGTGCAGTAATCCAGATTTCAAACAACAAAGTGTATGGAAAAATTACATAACTTCTATTTACTCGTCCATAATGACACTACCCACCACCGGGTATGGAGATCTTCATGCCGAGAACACAAGAGAGATGTTGTTTGGTATTTTTTATATGCTATTCAATTTAATTAGGACTCACTTCGTATCTTATCGGCAACATGACAATATTCTATGATTTCTAACAATATAAAATACTAGATCCTTTATTATAATGATGAACTTTAGAACACAAGAGAGATGTTGTGTGGTTCACTGGACTGGCAGGACTAGAAACCTTGTAAGCTACCTTCATTTATCCACTTTTGTTTCTATTATAATATTCTATGGTTTATAAAAATACTAGTTCCTTTATTATAATGATGAACTTTAGATATACTGATGTTTCCATCAACATAAAAATATATAGATCAGAATAGCTTTTTTCATGTTAAATTTCCACCTTGAGATTCCAATAAAAGGCATACAAATTTTGAGAATCAGAACAACTTTGAATGAACAAAAATTATAAAGGAGAATATGGATTTGTTTGGTTGTGAGTACTTACAATGATTCTAAATTGATGGTGCAGAGGGATATACAGTCGAGGCTTGTACGGAATTTTCTGCTCGAAATCACCATCATTCATACACGATCAGATGCTTTCACATGTAAGCCTTAGATTCAAAACTGAAGGACTTAAACAGCAAGAGACCCTAAGTGGTTTGCCTAAAGCTATCCGTTCCAGCATTGCACACCATTTGTTCTTTCCAACAGTTCAAAAAGTCCATCTCTTTGCTGGAGTTTCTCATGATTTCCTCTTCCAAATGGTGATGACAACATTAACAAAAAATCAAGCTATTTAATTCAAGGCCAAATTCAAAGCATGGACTAACCTGTTGGTGCGCAGTTATAACCAGGAGGATAGTAGTAGAGATAAATTGCGGAGAGTATTAGACAGGGAGTCAAACGCCATAATCGATAGGCAAGCTCTCAACAATTTTTTGGGAAAACGATTAACAATGGGAAGAGTATAGCACGCAAGAGCAATTGCTGCAACGAAATTAGGTTAGGGTTTTATTTAGGGCGTTTACAATATAACTCCCTAGCGGCAAAAAAAAATTGACATTCTCTAGGGACTTTTTTAAAAAAGTCCGGAGAGCTTAACTTATTTTTTTAATCGATAAATTAACTCTTTTTACTGAATTTTTAATATTAAGTCCCGAGAGTTTTAATTTTTTACGGGATTTTTTGATCCCGAGAAAATTGTCCCTAGAGACTTAAGATTTGTACGAGTGAAGTTATCTTGCAGAGATATGTGAACATCCATTCTAAAATTAAACAGTTTACATAGCAAAGATATTCTACTAGGCAATGATTTTCTAAGGTACAAAACCTCTAATTTTTTCCATAACAGTGAGGGATCAGTAATACTTACAACCTGTCGGGCTACATCATCAGATAGCCTTATGAATATTTCAGAATGTGCTTGCTCCTCCAACTCCACCTTTCTGTCGGGTGAAGTGTCAACTGGGATTTTCCCTGGACAGTGTTCCAGCACTTTTCTCTAATGAGAATAGCCCTCAACTTCAGCTGCCATATGGCAAAATCTGAAGTGCCATCAAAGGGCTTTATCCGGACTGTGTTCTCTGACATAGTCCCTTGTTCACAAGAACAAGATCCCAGATGTCAGATACTATTTTTCTTTGAATTTTTTCAAAGCAAAAGACCAAAACAAGATTGAACACTTAAGTTTCTCAATCTCAGAGTGTTTGTTTGGTGAAAAAAAGGTTTTAAAGGCACAAAAGACTAGTAAAACACTTTATAACTTGAAGAGTAAGATCATCAGCAGAAGCAAAGACAAGATCAAAGTTTTCAGACTCAAAGAACACAAACTAGGGTTTCGAAGTTCTTTATAAAAAGAACTATAAAAGCTCTGATACCAAATTGATAAACTAGATATGAACGATTTTCGACAAAAATACTACAAATCTAGAGTGATCTTGCAAAGATATAACGATTCAAACCAACAAACAAACACTTGGTGACGCAGTTCGGGTTGAAACCCTACTCTGCTGGATTTCAGGAGGGGAAATCCGTTCCAATCCACTAGGTAGATAGAACGTATGATTACAAGTAACAACAACTTCAAATCAGGACCAATAAAACCCTAACCAAGAGAAAACTAAACAAGAACAACAAGATAACAGAAGCCATATGATGCCAACGCAACTAGATACAAGCTTCCAGTGAAGCTTGTGATCTAAATATGATCTTCCCACGAAACACACAAGATCGTTTCTCACTTTCCTCTCTTTTCTTCTCTCTTTCTCTCTTTCGCTTCTCGGAGAAGAGGAACTCAGGAATCGGCCGAGGGTTTTGCACAATACCTCCACACCTTTGGAATGAAGCTTTTATACCTAGGGTTAAAAGGAGACGACAACAACACGTGAAGTTATCACGTGCTCTCATTAATCCAGCAATAAGACGGGTCAAGGCAAACCCAGCAACAAAAGGCCCAACTAGCACAAACTACACCGGCAACCCCTTCATTTACACATATTTACATATAACAACTGAAACTTATTAAGTTTCCCATAATGGCACAATGTACAAGATCACCATACACATTAGTGCATCTTAGGTTATGTTTGAATCATGTCAGGATATCACTTAACATCTTAAGTGCCCTTGTACACTATCAAACAAGTCCTAAGCCACCAACTAATGTATAGGCATTCAAGTATATATGTATAAGGGATAAATGGTACAAGTATTTGAAGTTGTATTAACTATATGTACAACCTATTGATTATTAACATAACAATTAGAATATCAGATATTGATTTCAAGATATGAGTATGAGATACCCAACACCAATATGGGCAAGGTTCATGATATCTAGATACATATACCAAACCAGACCTCATCTCCTCGAGCAATTCCTTTTAACATAGTACCTTAGTTCGTTATGGATATATATACTAAAGCAGCAACAACAAGCTATCAATAAAAGAGAACATGAATTAACAAACATCAAAAAGAGAATTTACTTGTGCAAGAGGATTGGTCTGAAGGCCTCTTGATTGAAACCCCGAGAACAAGGAAGGAGCATAATCAAACTTAAACCCCTTAATGTCAAATGAATGAGCAACTCCTCCAAGTCGATCATGGTTTTCTAATAAAAGAACGTCGTCTCCGTATCTAGCTAGCAACGTTGCACAACAAAGTCCACCAATTCCACTTCCAATCACAATTACATCAGCCTAAGACTTACATGCACAACAAGCCAAACCGAAAGTAACCAAAGTATTGACAAACACTATCAAAATTGACAGTACCCAACAATTGAACATCACGGTGCTCTAGTTTGACGACTATCAGATGTGCAAGATATGGACTTCCACCATTAACCACATGCTCAGGCTTTCTTTATCACTCACCAAATAAGAAATTCAATTCTACCAGTATTGATCATTTCATGAAGTATCCCTACCGCTACGTCTTGTATTATCATCCTAGTATAATTTGTTATATGTTATATGTACTATCATTTTGTGTAATTAAAAGAGTAATATGTTTTTGATGTTGTACTTTTTTTTTACAAAGTTTCTATAGTAAGCATGTTTCTTGGTTTTAGCACTAAATCATAAATGATTTCATCAACACAAGTTACACATCTAATATAATGCAACAATATAATTTCACCCGACAAGTTAGATGTACAGATCACTATAAATTATCAATAAACTAAACAAGATGTTACAAAACTATATTCTCATAAAGCTATACAATGCAAAAACATATAAGATAAAGATTTCCCTGCATATTTTACAAGTGTAACACAACCACAAACATAATAGTACCTGGTATGTTCACATGGAATGGTGGAGAAGATGAGAGATGTATGCGGTTCAAAGCTTTACGCTTCACAGGGATCAAAAAAAGTCCTTCAAAAGGAAAAAGATCTTTTAGGACGATTAAGATATCCGACCTGTCCAGTCAGGTCGTCACTTTCACAAATTAAACTACGTACCCTTAATCTATAGGTGCTTAGTTGTCTCATAATAGAGCAACAAGAACGTAGAGATCATAGTTTTTGAACCAAATAAGATTGGACAGTATGCCAAGCAAATTGACAACCCTAAGTTTTAGCCAAATTTCATGATGATTGAGATTGGACAATCACTTTCAAATTATATGACCATTCATGTATAGTGCTTAGTTGGCTCATAATCTGTCATTCCTAACATAAGTAAGATTAGCCAGACCCTCCTATCAAACAGGCACTACATTTTAGCGTAACCCCACACCCTTTGAAGTACTCGTCAAAGATTCATTGACAATATTCAATAAAACAATTTCTATATCTAACTTTAGGTTACTTTGACAGCATCGATCAGCATGTAATTCATGTTCATCTCTAGGTTCTAAAATATACAAGTAACAAACTCAACCTCAAGGCTTTATGTAAAGTCTGAAACCATATACTTTTAGCTAACTTCCATTGTTTATATAATCAAAATCCCATTTACTGTTGCAGACTTCTTTTTTTTTTTTCTTTTTTTTCTTTTCCTGATTTGTGATTGTAAGCACACATACAAATCCATGAACTTGTATTTAAATAACCACGGTCCGTAGCCCTCTCCGGCGCCAGTTTTTGAGATCTCCTGTGACTTATCATGTGAACCAATAGGTTGACTCGCAGCACGACCCCCACCGTGATTTTCCTCTTTCTTTTCTTCTTGTTCATGTGTAGTAGTCGCTCTAACAAAACTGCATTTAGGTGCAAGATGTCCAAACCGGCCGCATCGGAAGCATATAGTCTCAAAGTCCTCGTATTTAATAGGGCATTTTATGCCTTCTATAATCACTGCTTTCTTCTGGGGTCGATTAAGGTCAACTTCCACGCAAATGCGGGCAAACTTACCTCTATTGGTGAATAAAGTTTTTGGATCAATGACGATCGGTTTGCCAATACCCACCGCCATATTCCACAGGACAGTTTGCTCATAATACTGCATAGGGACATCAGATAGTCTAATCCAGACACGTGATGAAGTGATATCACAGGAAGGTCTGAAATCGGGAGTCCATTTCTTCATTACCACACATCTACCAAACACAGACCACGGGCCACCAGTTAAAACAGACATCAACTCGTTTTCATTGTCAAAACGAACCATGAAGAAGCCGTTGGACTGGTCAATAATCTGCATCCTATTGCCGAACTTCCATAGGGCTCGTAGTTTCCTTTCCATAACCGGGAACGCAATCGGAAAACCCGCTACCTTGATGACTAGTGATTTGGCCCAAACTTGGACTAATGCAGTTGCAACCTCCTTATCCATGGAGACAACTGGGTCTCCGTCCTCTCCTTCGGGGAAAGATACATTAATCTTCCCATTGATGAAGTCTCTGTCAAGCATTGTGCGGAGTTGCCCTGTACCCCCGCCTCCGAAAGCAACTTCTTTCCACGAAGGTTTGGTCAGATTAGGATCAGGCGGTTTTGGTAACTCGATTGACGGGAGGGTAGAGGCTTTATGGGCTTCCGGGGAGTTTTCCGAGTTCGCTCCCGGCGGGATAGGGGGCAGTTGTACCGAGTTTGAGGAGTCGCCGTTTGTATTCTCTTGGGGTAGGGGAATTTGAGGAGTCGCCGTTTGGTTCGCTGAGACTGAGAGCATCGTTAGGTTCGAGGACCAAATTAAAATCGGACCACTTGGGTAGGGGAATTTGAGGAGTCGCCGTTTGTAGGAGGACCAAATTAAAATCAGACCACTTAATTTGATTAGCAGGGGCTCAACCTACACAAACTAACAAAGGAGCATGAATCTATAAACATCCAAATTCTCAATCGGACAATTAAGTTGATAGAGTTAATATCGGGGTTATTTTTGGACGTATATATAGGATTAGGTACGAACCCACCTCATAGTTTCAGTGACATATATCTATATATATCTACTAAAGTAATGTACATGGTTGCTGACGTGGCGCGCTGTAGGAACAGTATTTTAAAATGGAACTCTCACATTTAACGTCAATAAATCTTTCTATTTAAATCCATCTATTTTAATTATATATATTTTTTAAATTCATCTATTTTATTTTTACATTTTTTTAACCCCTAAAATCTTTATTTTTAAATTACGTAAATAATATTTTACATGAGTAATTAATAAGCTCAAAATAATATATATATATATATATATATATATATATATATATATATATATATATATATTAAAGATACCCGTGCAAGGCATGAGACCTAAACTAGTTGTTAATTGATTTGGCAATCTGAGGAGAGTATATCCGATCGATATTGATTTACTTTTGTGGAGGATTATGTTTTCCACAACTATAATATCATATAGAATTTCAATATTTTAATTCACACGTTCACATGTGTGCACTTTAGGTTCGAGGTCAAACATATGAATCTAATGGAATTTTATCCTATAATCTAGCTTTATTTACGAGCATCGATTTTAGGTAGCCGAAGCCTCTTATATCTTCAAAATATTAACGCTTTATTTATATCATACATAAAAAAAGACATTACATCACTCTTAGTAAACATCATTTGGTTGTCAAAAACCAATTATTTAACCGAAATATGTTATAGTAGAATTTGAATTAACGCAACAAAGCCATTGGTTAACAAGAACTTGTAGATTTGATAACCATAACCTTCAAACCTTTCTTGGTATGAAGTATAATAGAAAGGGCAGGCTCAACCTTATGTTCCTCGATGATTTGAAATTTGTAATTATGGAGAAATATGGAAGATACAATCGCCTTCATTTGTACGAATGCCACTTCTTTATCTAGGCAAGTCCTAGGCCCTGCGTTGAAGGCAAAAAAATTATACGAAGGCTCATGTTTAACTCGTCCACGCTCTGTGATCCACCTCTCGGGCTTGAACTCTAAGTAATCATCTCCCCATATCGACTTGTTTCTTCCCATGATGTACACCGGTATGACAATTGTTGTTTTAGGATCGACCTTATGGCCACTAGGCAAGACATCAATCTCGACCAGGGTTTTACGTTGAAAAGGTACATAAGGATACGACCTTAAAGTTTCACACAACGCTCCGTGAAGATAAATAAGCCTGTTGATATCCTTAAGAGACATGACCTCTTCACGTAGCCGGTTTTCTATATGCCCGTTCTTCGAAACGAGCCAAAAGAACCAAGTTAAGGCGACACTAGTTGTGTCACGGCCTGCAATAAGCATGTTTAGAAACATATCACGTAAGAACTTACTACGTTTTTTGTCATCATTAACGTAGTTTTCTTCCAACAACCATAAACTCATCCAATTTAAGGCATTATTGTCTGTTGTCTTGTTCATCTCTTTCATATTTTTTGCGGAGACTTCGTAGAGAAAATTATCTAGAATTTCTCGAGCCTTTATGAGCTTCCTTTCTTTTCCGACGCCTAGCCACCTTTGTAGCTTCCACACGCTTTCGGGCACAGCTTGTCTATAAAACAGCACCTCCTCGACGTCATCCAACGCCTTGCAAAACGGAGCATTGGGGAGATCAATTGACAAGCAACCCGGGTCATGACCCATGACTAATGTACATATTGTATCAAAGGTGAATCTTTGGAACAAGTTTTCCAAATCAACAACATGGCTTTTCTCGTATGCATTTTCGAGTATCGGTATAAGCCCTAATTCAACCTTTCTTCCAATAGTCTCCACCAAGAGCTCATTAAAACGAGGATTGGTGAAGAATGAAAGCAAGTTCTTCCTTTGGTACTCCCACAACTCAAAGTCCACATTGAAGATGCCATCTCCAAGAATCTCGTGGATCTCGGAAAACTTGGCACCTTTGGGGAAGTTTTTGAAGTTCTTGCTCATGACGTAGTGAACGTTTGCAGGATCAACCGTGAACAAGTATTCCATGGATGTGAGCCTGGACCTTTAAAGAGGAATGTTTCACCATCGATTTTCTCTAGAACGTCGAGGCAATAATCGTACAACCGGTGTAAGTTGAGAAAGGTGTATGGGAGCATCCCAACGAGAGGCCAATTGATAGGGATGATGAAATGAGTATGGTGTTTTAGTGTATAGGTAAAGAGAAAGAAGAGAAATGCTATGGCGATTGATGTGAATATCATAGTTGTGAGGTCTTGTTGCGTGAACATTGCCAAACTAATGATGATAAATAATAATATATTGAAGGTTTTTGAAGTTGATAAGGTATGAATGTATGGTGAAGAGGATCATAGGGTGTTGTATATGTAGGGAAATGTTTTTTAAGTTGATAAGGTATGAATGTATAGATGAACAACCACGATCCTTGTTTTAAACTCATAATTAAAAAAAACGTGTTTTTGTATTTATTGGAAGGGAGCACACCCGAGATCGAATTATTTCCTTTAATATCATGCTAGAATTGAAATTTCAATGGACTAATATGATTGAGGTTATACATTCAAAGGTACATGCGGTTAGAAAATATGTAAATCTAACTCCTTCCAAAAAAATAATATTTAAATCTAATGAAAATATTCCTTAAAATTAATTGAGATTATAAAAATTTCTTACCAAGCTTATATATTAGATTTTTTATTTGTTTGTAACTATTTTAGATATATCACCTATTTTTTTTAATTTATATAATAAGTCAAATACATATCACTTCCATTTCATAAGAAGACTTTATTGTGGACATTGATCACACTTCATATTAGCCACCACAAGGATGAAGTATTATCTCTAGGGCCGTTATTGTATCGGCTTAATTTTGGGTAATGTTAATACGTGGATATCAAGTATTATTATCTTTAGTGTTTTTGATATATCCTAGGTGTTATCCACATGCTTCGCAGATTTGTGTTGAGAGTAAAAACTTATTATAAATGTATAATCTAAACAATTAAACGTTCTAGATTTGTGACTAAAAAAGAAATACGTGTAGAATGCTCAAAATTCGATTAAGACAAATAAGTGTAGAGAGTAAAAGCATGCTGGGTCGATACGTTACCACATCTCCCAAGTCCAAGAGAAACTGTCATAACATCGTGATTCCGGAGAAAAAACCAAAAGCAGAGCTTTCAAATTCTTTCTTTGAACCGTCAAAGTTTAGTTTAATAAATTCTTATTCTGGTTTATCCCATTGAATCCTTTTAGTTTTCCTTAAATTTTTATTGATTTTGTCCTTGGTAAGGTTCGTTTTCTTCCTTTTTTGTTGGTCCCAATCATTAATCTGATTTCGAATATTGGAGTCGATATTCTGGGGGTTTTTGTTGCCAATAAGTTTTTGGTTTCTAGCAAACCAAACATTCCACCAGACAAGAATAACGTAGGTGAGGTCTGCTTCAGAGAGATTCTCCTTTAGCCACGATAATTTTTCAGCAATCTTATTCCTAATTTGGTTAACAGATTTGATCGCCATTACTGGTTTATCATTCACCATACAATCCAAAGTAAACTGGCATTTGAAAAAAAGTTGATCAGTAGATTCATAGGGGTTATCACAAAGACAGCAGTTCATTGGAACCGGAACCTTTTGTTTCTCTAGATTTTCCTTAGTAGGTAGGCCATTAATGGATAATTTCCATAAGAAATTCTTCACCTTAGGCATACTATCTATGTTCCAAATCCAATCATTTGGGGATTTATTGAGACCCTTCCTCAGATAACTAGAGTAGATTGCTGATTTAGTTGTGTAATCACCATTGTCCGCCTGAGACCAGTAAAGGCGATCTTGGATAAAAGATTTTGGGAGTTGATAAGATCTGATTGCAATAATTATATCCGTTGGAAGGATAAGCCCTAATTCTGCATCAATCTTATCCAAATCCCATTTATTTTCATGGATAAAGTAGTTAACAATAACTTCTTCGTTAATAATTCCAGTGTTTTTGCAGAACTTAATTAGCGGTTGTTCATCAATCCAACTATCTTTTCAGAATTTGACTGTACCGCCGTCACAAATGTTCCATTTGAAACTTGATTCGAATTCGTTTCTCAATTTCATCAGGTTCTTCCATTGCCAAGAACTATTTCTTTTAGGGCAGTAGTTCCACAGAAGCGAACATTTAAGATATTTTTCATTAATTATCTTAACCCAAATATTATCTGGTTTATTCAGAATTTTCCATAGAAGTTTCATTTGAAGAGCTTTATTCATTTCCTCAGATTTCCCAATGCCAGTTCCTCCAAATTTCCTAGGTCTACAAATTCTATCCCAACTAATTAGAGGATGATACTTAGGGCCTTTATTCCAAAAAAATTCTCTATTAATTTTATCTAGTTCGGTATGTATACTAGTCGGGAGCATAAAACTCTGCATAATGAAATTTGGTTTAGCATTTAAATTGGCTTTAATCAGAGTTACTCTGCCTTCTTGTGAAAGGGAAGAAGCCTTCCACTTTGTTAATTGTTGTCTGGATTTCATAATCACATCTTCAAAAACACTTTTATTTACTTTACCATTAATAATTGCACACCCCAGATATTTTTTTAAGCAGTTAGACATATTGATGCCTAGGCAAAGTTGAAGTTGTCTTTTAGTAGAATTTGTGACATTTCCTGAAGTTTGGAAGGCCGACTTTTGGAGATTAATTTTTTGTCCAGAAATAAAGCAATATCCATTCAAGATTTCTAAAATCTTCGAGCTAGCACCAATCGTGGCTTTGGTGAAGATAATAATGTCATCCGCAAAAGCAAGAAAAGGGATATGGGATCCCCTTTTCGTAATCGGAAAACCTATGTTTTTTTGTTACGATTACATTCGTATTGAATATTCCTAGCCAGTACCTCGGCTCCAAGATTGAAAATTAACGGGGAAATAGGATCACCCTGTCGAAGCCCTCTGAAAGGAATAAAAACATCAGAAGGCCTATCGTTAACAAGGATTGAGTAAGAAACAGAAGAGATACACTCCATAATCCATTTAATAAAGATGCTATTAAAGCCAAATTTTTCAAGAACTTTTTGGATAAAGTGTCATTCCACTCTGTCATATGCTTTTTCCATATCTAATTTGATTGTCATATATCCCTCCTTACCTTTTTTTGTTCTAAATCCATGGAACACTTCGTGAGCAATAAGGATATTATCATGGATAGCTCTTTTTTGAATAAATGCACTTTGTAGAGGGTGAATGATTTTAGGGAGGATCAATTTAAGCCTAGATGCTAAAATTTTTGCAATGATTTTGTACGATGTTGAACACAAACTTATTGGTCTAAAATCATTTGTCGATATTGGATTGTCGTTTTTTGGTATCAGGGTAATAAAGGTATGGTTAACTTGTCTTAAAAGACTCCCGGAGTGATAGAAGCTCTTAACCGCTTTACAGACCGCAGGCCCTACAATTTCCCAATGACATTGGAAGAAGCTAGAAGACATGCCATCTGGTCCCGGTGATTTATCACACCCAATGCTGAAAGCCGAATTCTTAATATCGCTGTTTGTAAAAGGTCTTATCAATAATTCATTGTCACTTTCACATACTTCTTTGGAGATGACTTGCAAGAATTGATCACAGGTATTGTGATTGCCAGTAGAGGAACTAAATCGTTTTTTATAATCATCCATAAATTCCTGAATTATATCATCTTCTGTATTTAGCCATTGTCCCATCATTTTTTTTAATTGTGTTGATCATTTTCCTGTTTCTTCTACCAGTTTCTTTACGATGGAAATACTTTGTATTCTTATCACCATCTTCGATAGATTTAGCTTTGGCTCTTTGTTTTCAATATTTCTGTTGAAAATCAATTAGACATTCTCTCTTCCTGTTGAGTCTAATGATTTTATCATTTATGTTTTGTTTATAGTTCCTATAATTAGTCACTGGGAGTTTTTCAATAGCAGCGTCCATATTCTTTACTTGTTTATTAATATTACCAAATTTTTCTTTACTCCAAATTTTAAGTTTAGTTTTAACTAGGTTCAGTTTCTTTGCAAGTTTAAACATATTTGTGCCTGGAATATGAATCCTCCATGTTTGTTTTATTAGATTCTTACAATCTTCCCTATCATTCCACATATTTTCAAATCTGAAAGGTTTATTTCTAAAATTTTGATCAGTACAATTTAGATTAATGGAAATCATACAATGATCAGACGAAGAAAAAGCATTATTTCAAGTGTGTATTTGATTATATTTACTAACGATATCAAAGTGAGCTAACGCTCGAATCAACTTCTCAAAGGTGTTATTATCCCCTTCTCTTCTCTTTCGCCAAGTAAATTCATTTCATCTCGATGTTATTTCCATCATATTACATTCCTGTAAAATGTTATTCAATCTTTGGAACCGATTATTGGAAGGGTACACACCTCCCACCTTATCTGCCGCGCAGATGAGATCGTTAAAATCTCCCATAATAACATAAGGGAGATCTGTGTCTTTAACACATTTTTTCACTTTATTTCAAAACTCGTTTTTGAGTTTTTTCATAGGAGGAGCATAAATTAAAACGATATTACATGAAAAGTTTATCTTAAAATTGTGGTGTTCTAAACAAACAAATCTTTCCTCCGAATGAGTAATTTTGATTTTTACGTTCACTAGTTTGTATTTTTTCCAAAGAAGGCAAAGTCCACCCGATCGACCAACAGATGGGATAAACAGAAAGGAATCAAACCCGGCATTACGCCACTGTGTTTCGTAAGGTTCAATTTCCGTTTTAATTTCCGCTAACATAATCATATCGATATGTTCATTCTAGGTAGTGATTTTAAGATCAGTCCAAAAATTCTTCTTTCAAATACCCCTACAATTCCAATATGCAATCTTCATTTAAAACAATTTTGAATATATTTAGTTCCATACCTAGGATTAAACACTGAAGTCCTAGGCAATCTAAAGCCATTCGAGTGGAAAAGTAATTACATCGTAATCTTCTACAATATTTTAGTTTGGTTTTCATAATTTTTATTAGATCGTTCAATTTATTTGCGATCAAAGGAAAGTTAGAGCAAGGTCCTCCCAAAGTGGAACTCATCAATACACAAGCCCACCATTGATCAATAAGTTCGGAAAGGTTCTTAATACTAAAAGTCCACTTTGGTGAAAATCATTTTCAAACACCTAAGATTCCAGACTAAGAAATCTGCAAACTAACAGACCTAGTTCCGCCTCAAAAAATTAAGGATAGTCTGAGAGACTATTAGTTCAAAACAAAAAAAATTTATGTATTGTATATTCGACACAAAGCAATCCAGACTCAACACCAAAGAGCCTGGGAGGTTCACACCCATCCTCACAAAGCCAGAAGGGGTATGGTTAAGGTAAAACTGGATCATGTAACACCTGAGAGGAAGCAAATAATCAGTGCATCTGTACCTATTTAAAACCATAGGAGACATCCATGAGAATCGATCAGAATATGTTCCTTTTATGCATTGACCTCGATCATAGAAATTACAGGTTTGTTCATTCCAACAGTACATAAGACTGCTCATAATTTGTTCTCTTCTAACCATATTAGAAACCACAAGTGGTCTGATATGGTAGAATAATTCAGCCGAGGATGCATGAAAGTCTCAAATGCATTCCCTTGTTCGAAACCGACCAACCTAGTTGGTATGGTGAGTAGCTTCAATTTTTGGTGCTTTCATGTGGTAACTTTTGCACAAAAGAGAGTCTCCAACCCGATGCAAAAGCGGACCAAGTTGGAAATGGATTAGATATTTGTCACTTTGCGGAATGCTTGGTGAGTTCAAACCAAAAGTTCTCAAAGGAAGTGTGGTATGAACAAAAACCGTTGCTCGAATTTCCCATTGCTCACAAAGTTGTTCATACTTTTGGATAAACCTTCTGCCATCTACTTGCTTTAACCGGGTTTTAGTCATGGTCCTTGTATCAAATGAGTTGGTCCCTTCTAACCACCTTTCTCTACAAACTAGATTCATGTGGAGATCCTCTTGCCCATCCTGAGGGATAGATGGACACATAGATACACCAATAATCCAATCAATATTTAGAAATTTCATAAATTTAATTTTATCAATGGTTTGCAATAGGTTAATAGTAAAAGTGCATAGAACAGTATCTAAATTGCTATTGGTATTCAAGAAAGGGTTGCACCAACCTGTTATTGCATAAATGAGTACAAGAAAAATGACCAGGTAGTACCAAAAGCAACTCAGCTGATCACAATTTGTGAGATACAAAAATCTAAACATGAACTTTTTAGAGTCGAGAGACGCCATATAAACAAATCTCATCATTTTCAAATAAATCATCCAAAGGCATATGAAAGAAATATGACTATGAATAATTATCTGTGCTAATTTCTCGTTTGCATTGATTCCTGGTTCTAGAAAATGAGAAATAGCTTGGTGATTTATAATCCTATTTGAAATAGGAAAACATACAGTGGACACAAAGCCCATGTAAAGAGTCAAGTTCAAATTGCACTTGATTAATTGCCTATTTTCAGAAGGATGCTCATCCAAAAGACAGAGCATCCAATAATTCTTCATCTTTCTAACAAGAAACCATACAACAACAAATTTACAAGAGTTATAATCTATGTAAGAAAAATAATACATCTCATTTTCCACCCAACTCACTTTAGATGATTGAAACCAGAGATAGCCGAGATCCGGAAACCCCCACACAGACAGTCATCAAGCAAGACAATCAAAGTTAAATTGGATCGCTTTCTATGGTTCATAGGGTTCATACCTTTCCAGGAAAGTAAAACCACAGGGTTCTGTGTGTCCAGGCTTGGAAAGCCTGTCTTAAACTCGAAAGAGTTTCTATACGTCCATCTTGGAGATCCTTGCAGCTTCATTCTCATGTCTCCGGAGAAAGAGACGTCACTCTTCCTAACATCGACATCCGGCTTTTTTCCCTGCGATTGAAACAAGCGCTTCCATCAGGGGTTGAAACACCCCTTCTGCGCCCTTTCTTTAATGTCCATTCGCACCTGAAATGGCTTTAATCGAACCTTCTTTCGCCACCATTTCAATTTCATTACCCAGATTCGGTTTTCTTGGCTTGTCTCCTCTCTCTTTGTCGAGGAGTCTCCTCTGTTCTCTTCGAATTTGTTATCGGTATAGTTTTTCCATTGTTGTGGGCTAAGTTGCAATAGGAATCGACTTTGTGGAGATGAGAAGCTGGAGTTCCCAAAGGCATCGACGGCTTTTGGTTCAGGTAGCGTCGGAAATCGGGGCTCGATGTGTGCTAGGATTTTGGTTAGTTTCAATGGAAAGAGGGGTGCGTGACTTGGTCTCACAGGCGCGTTCTTTTTCTCCATTATGGGGTTATTTTTTGACTCTTATGTAGAGTCTTTGTATAGACATGCAGTGTTTAATATGTATAGTAAGCCTTAAGTTAAAAAATGAATTTGTGAAATTAAAGCAAAATTCTATACTTAGTCGTTTTTCACGAACATTTCTCAAACAGATTTTCAACTCAACTTTTACTTCTAATATATAACTTTTAGTTCAAACGTTGGATCTTGATGATTCTAACTCTACTCTAAGCTATCATATACATTCTATGTGATATACAAAATTCAACCATAATGTAGAATCTAATCTATATAAAACATGGTCCAAAATTAACAACATTAGCTCAAAATATAACTCTAAAAATTAAACCCACTTTACTCGATTCATAGCTTGTAATCTAACAGTTAGATCCAGTCCCAAATTTAATATGTTCAACGTGGATATAATAACTATAAAATATATGAAAATCAACGGTAAATGATGAGTTTAAACTAATAAAAATGGGACCTAACTCAATTGTCCAATATTCTCTCAAACTTTAGGATTTTACACAATAACTTTATAGGTCTATAACTTTTAATCTAACCGTTAGATCTCTTTAATTCTTTCTCCACAATAAACTAAAATATACCTTATACAATATATCAAAAATTGAACAGCAGAGATCCATTTATCTTGATACCATGCAAAATTTTAATGTACTTTAAGTACCGGATCAACTTAGTTATCCTAAAATCTAGTTTATTTACGAGCATATGAATTTTAGGTAGTTGAAACCCGTATTTTATGTTGTTATGATCATGGATTTCAGTTATATGTAATTAGTTATATATCAAGTCGTGGTTAATTATGAACTTGATTTTTAAATGGATGAAACTTATTGTATTTTATGCCGTTATTATGAACTTAGATTTATTTTACACAACAACTTTATATTTTTACGTCTTTATCATGAACTTGGAGTGTTATGAAGATGAAATCTGGCTATACTTTACGTGTTTATGCAATATTATTTTAGTTTGATTATATGGTAAATGCATGCTCTGATGATATGTTAGTACTGTGCACTATTTGACATCCTCGATTTATGGTGTTCCTATATATGAACTGTATTTTTTTTGTAAGGATAGTGAAAGATTTCGTAGGTCAGAATTGATGTGGGGTCCATCGCACGTCTGAGCGTGTATGCGCGTTAGACCCAAGTCCAGCACACAAGCTCAACAGGTTCCATCATAAAACCAATTGGTATTAGGAGGACTAGTCCAACCAACCTTATATACTAGGCTTGTTATCCCAATATTGTCGATATGGGAACCATAATCCTTCACAGACATCAATTAAACCATTTTGTATTTTAGTTTTATTTTTATGAAATTAAATTTTCGATAGATAAAACCCATTATATGTTATGTCAATTTTATTAACTTGAATATTACATAAAGGCAACTAATCAAATTTAATCGTAGATCATTGCTAATTTTTGAAATATTCACAAATTTGTTTTGAGTAAATCAAAGTTTTTAACACGTACTATGTAAAAAAAATATAAAAGAGAGGAACATCTACGTGCTAAAAGCGCGTCTAATAAAAAAAATAAACACACAAAAACAGTGTCTACTATCTAATAAGTACATCTCAGTATCAACAACAAAGTAGACAAAATTGACAAGCGAATCAAATATCTTATAACCTTTTTAAAATACAGACGACAAACATACTGACGGAAAGCCTTGACACCATAGTACCATACTAATCTTCTTATGTAACTACATTTTTTTTCCTATATTTATGCCAATGTAATATTTTTTAGTTTTTTTTTCTTATCGACCTTTAAGAAATTATTCTCACGAAGAATTTGATGTCACTTGACTTCGATCATCTCATTTTCCAGATAAATGAATTTTATAATTTATTATTTGATTTTCGGACGCAAACATAAACCCATCTAACTAAATCTTCCATCTAACTACAATAATTGGGTTTCATAATTTATTATTTCTTCGAAATATTGATGCTGCATCCTTGTCATACAATAATGGATAAAAACATTACATCACACCTAGTAAACATCATTCCGTCGTCAAAAACCAATTATTTAACCTGAACATGTTATAATACAATTTGAATTAAACGCAACAAGGCTATTGGTCAACAAGAACTTGTAGATTTGATAACCTTAACCTTCAAACCTTTCTTGGTATGAAGTATAATAGAAAGAGCAGGCTCAACCTTATGTTCCTCGACCATTTCGAATTTGTATCCATGGAGGAATATGGAAGATGCAATCGCCTTCATTTGTATAAATGCCATTTCTTTACCTAGGCAAGTCCTAGGCCCTGCGTTGAATGCCAAAAAATTATATGACGGCTCATGTTTAACGCTTCCACGCTCTGTGATCCACCTATCAGGCTTGAACTTTGAGGAATCATCTCCCCATATCAACTTGCTTCTTCCCATGGGATACAACGGTATCACAATCGTTGTCTTGGAATCGACTCTATGGCCACTAGGCAAGATATCAGTCTGAAGAGGGGTCTTACATTGAAAAGGTACAGAAGGATACAACCTTAAAGTCTCGCACAACGCTCCATGAAGATAAACAAGCTTGTTGATATCCTTAAGAGACTTGGCCTCTTCACGTAGTCGGGTTTCAATGTGTCCGTTCTTCGAAATGAGCCAAAAGAACCATGTTAAGGCGACACTAGTTGTGTCACGGCCTGCAATAAGCATGTTGAGAAACATGTCACGTAAGAACTTACAACATTTTTGGTCATGATTATTACTAACATAGTTTTCTTCCATCAACCACAAACTCATCCAATCTAGGACATTATTGTCTTTTGTCTTGTTCATCTCTTTCATTTTATTTCTCGAGACTTCGTAGAGAAAACTATCTAGAATTTTCTGTGCCTTTACAAGCTTCCTTTCTTTTCCAATTCCTAGCCACCTTTGAAGCTTCCACACACTCTCCGGCACAACTTGTCGATGAAACAACACCCCCTCGACATCATCCAACGCCTTGCAAAACGGAGCGTCGGGGAGCTCAATTGACAAGCAACCCGGGTCATGGCCCGTGACAAATGTACAAATTGTATCAAAGGTGAATCTTTGGAACAAGTTTTCCAAATCTACAACATGGCCATTCTTGTATGCATTTTCTAGTATCGGTATAAGCCCTAATTCTACCTTCCTTCCAATAGTCTCCACCAAGAGCTCATTAAAACGAGGATCAATGAAGAAGGAATGCAAGTTCTTCCTTTGATACTTCCACAACTCAAAGTCCACGTTGAAGATGCCATCTCCAAGAATCTCGAGGATCTCGGAAAGCTTGGCACCTTTGGGGAAGTTTTTGAAGTTCTTGCTCATGATGTAGTGAACATTAGCCGGGTCAATCGTGAATAAGTACTCCATGGAGGTGAACCATGGGCCTTTAAAGAGGAAGGTCTCACCATCTATATTCTCGAGGATGTCGATGGAGAAATCGTACAACCGGTATAAGTTGAGAAGGAGGTGTGGGAGCATCCCAACTAGAGGCCAATTGATAGGGATGATGAAGAGAGTATGGCGTTTTAGTGTGTAGGTAAATAGAAAGAAGAGAAATGCTATGAAGATTGTTGTGAATATCATATTTGTAAGGTATGAATGTATGGTGAGGAGGATCTTAGGGTCTTGTTGACGTATAAATAGGGAAAGGAGTACACAAACAAGTTTTGGTAAGATAAGATTGTACAACATGTAACATATATATGAATGATATATAGGGAAAGAAGTACCTTTGTTAGTATTATTTTTTATTTTCTTATTGGACTTGATATATTTCTTGAGCTTTAACTCTTCTAATAATATAGTGAATATTTTATTACTTGGTATAAACGATCGGGCTATTCTCGTATGATTATTTACTTAACTCTTTTTATTAATAAAATTACATCTAAATACGGAGATTATAAACTCTCTTCAAAAAAAAATTATAATTTTAATGTATAATATCAATAATTTTTTTGATCTTGTAATTCTTTTAGTAGCTATGTCGACTAGAGGTTATTGAATATTGTATTTATTTATTTTATTAGGTAGGAGGATCAAATTGAACTCGGACCACTTTCATTTGCGGCTTAAGCTGCCCAAACTAACAAAGGGACTTCAATCTGTAAGGTTGAGTTTTTTTTAAGGGATTATTAGAAGTACCGGTGAAAATCACTATTTGTCACTGTAACTACGTACTTTGCGTGCGTAGTTGGAGTCCGAGAAAAAACAAAAAGAACTACGCACTTGATGTGCGTAGTTGGTGAGTTCTCAACTATGCACGCGAAGTACGTAGTTACGGTGTCAAATATCAATTTCCACCGGTACGTTTAGAAACCACGTTTTTTAATTGAACTACTTGAATTATAAATTTTAAAAAATTAATTATTAACTTTTCATTTTTTATTCAAAAAATAAAATTTTAGAGAAGAAGTTGACGGTATATTTCACTCGTTGACAGGGTTAAAAAAAATATGAAAAAATATATTTGTTGATAGTCAATTTTACACTTGTTAATAGTTTATATTACACTTGTTGACCATCAAGAAAAATAACGAAAAATTTACTTTTTAATAATTCATTTTATATTTTTGACAATATATTTTACATTTTCACTATTAACAATATATATATATATATAAATTTCTAATTAATTCGTTAAAAAACAAAACATAAAAACTTGACGCTCAGCTAATTTTGATTAGTTTACCAAATATTTTCGATCTATAAAGATCCAAATTCTAGATTGGACAAGTCGATAGATTGAGTTGGACAATGGGGTCATTTTTGGATGTATATGATATATTGTGAATTGTGAAAACTAGTTGAAGTAGGGGCAAGGTACGAACTCAACTCATAAATTCTGTAAATTTAGCTGGAAAATGGGGATCACATTACTTTAATATCAATGCGAAATTTAAAACTGAGATTTTATACGTTCGAGCGTACGGGTGTTGATGTCCAAATTAACCATATAATCTCATGGAATTTTATCATTAATCATTTGATGTTATAAATAGTTATCCCCTATCTTATGTACTAAACATTTATTTCATTGTAATCGATAAGGGATATATATCACCTAATTAATTTATAATTATACAATAAACCGAATAAACCGAGTATATATTGCATAAAGACAATTTTATTAATTCATGTTTAAAGATATAAAATGTTAAACTTCGCTAAGTCAATACAAGATCAAGTATTATCTTTAGGTGTTATTATTGTTTGGGTCTAATTTTTGGTTGGTTAGTATATATATATATATATATATATATATATATATATATATATATATATATATATATATATATATATATATATATATATATATATATATATATATATATTAACGAATTATATGTATTCCAAACTTCTCAATAAAAAAAATATCTTTTAAAGTGGACCTAGTCGATTCGAATCACTATAAATCTTATGGTTTTCTTTTATGTTTGTTATATGTACGTTCTTTCCATAATTTTCTAACGCGTAGGTCGGTTTAATATGTTGAAGCTTATAAAAGTTGATAAGGTACAAATGTACGCTAAAGATCCTAGGGTCTTCTTGTATATCTAGGGAAAGGGCCGGAGTACACAAACAAGTTTTAGATAAGATTGTAAGAGTAGTAAGTGGGTGGGTAAAAAATTTATTTGTTTCGATTCACATCAATCATTAATAAATTAAGTTATAGTATGAGACGGTGGACTATATATCTTATAGTTAATTGAATTTGGGAAGAAACTTCACTATACTTATGTGTTAGGATTATACGTAACGTAAATGTGCACTCGTACACAAGATATAAGTCTAATTGGACTTTAACATGACATTAGATTCATTAGTTAACAGCCTGACTTTGTTGCACCTGCTGGAGGTGTGTCTTATGGATTATAAGGATAAATCAAGCCTAGTATGTAAGGTAAATTTCATGAATAATGTGGGGGAGTGACAACGATAATTTGTGATCAATCTTGGTATATGCATGGTTCCTTTAGCGGAATTGTGGGGCATATATTATGATCTTAGTACCTAAGCTTTCTTGGGAGAGTGGTAGTCATACCGTGATTTTGGAGACCGAATCGTAAGTGTCAAGCTAGACTTTGTTAAAAGGAACTGAAATATCCAATTCCTACATACTTATCGTGAGGTTAACAGCGTTGTTGATTACCTTGCTAATAGTACGTGCTTATTATTTTCTTGACGGACTAAGTGTATTGTTTGACCCTCTTGAGGGTATCGTGGATCTTTTACTTGTTGGTGTAAGGGATCGGGCTACCCCAAGTGATCACTACTTAGCCTTTTTTTTAATTAATAAAAGTGTGTCTAGATGCGTCGGACACCACTAAGTCTCCTTCCACCAAAAAAGATATGTAAGGTGTTGAGCCACTCCATTTGTTGTTAAGGTTATTATAGAATGAAACTCTCATCACATTTATATGTTAGACTTAGACTTAATGTTCACACAAATAAGTAGGTAGGAAGGTAATCAACAACGCTCCCTTCTATAGACATAGGGGGGCACAATTTTAGGGAGTTATAACCACTAAAAAAATTGTTACAAGTAGATATGGAAGTTACACGGAATTTATTTGGATGATGGGTCTTGAAACACTAGAAAGGCCCGATGTAATAGCCTTAGTTTTTGGAGCTAGTTTTGGCTTTAGCCGCCCCCGCGGGTCTGTGAGGCCGCCCCTGCGGCTCCCCTGTTGTTCCGCCCCTGCGGCCAGGAAACCCGCCCCTGAGGTTTCCTGCGGCTGTAGCCGGCTTTGTTGACCGTTGGACCATGCTTTACTCTCTTTCCTTCTTAACCTTTCCTTACCTTAGGATGAAGGGTTTCTTCATTCTTCATCTTCCCCAGCTACCCTTACGTTCTTCTTGCTTTTCCCTTTCTCCTACTTGATCTTGCTCTTGTTTTCTCCTTAGTGTGGGAGAGTTGTTTGTGTGAATTTTGGTGGATGTTGGTGTGGTATGATGTTGTTGCTGAGCTTGAGAGCTAGTGGAGATACTGCCTTGGATCAGTTCGTGCCTAGGCCACAGTTGTGGTAGGTATTCCTTTCTTCTTCTTTCTTTCTTGTTCTTCTTCTTCCTTAGCTTAGGATTAGATGATTGAATGTAGGATTGATATTTATATGTGTATGTTTATGCTTGTGTATGAATCTAGAAGAGAGTAGACGTGATTGATCACGTGAAGAGCTGAAGAGAAGCCGCGAGTTTTCATTCTGCCCTGTCGCCGCCCCCGCGGCTGAGAGTCACCGCCCTCGCGGTTACCGTGTCACAACGTCTGCGTCGTGCCAGCGGCGTGCCTGCGTTTGCCAGCGTTCCTTGTCACCGCCCCTGCGGATTTTACCTGCCGCGCCTGCGGGTGATCTCCTCCGCCCCTGCGTCCTTAGTTCACGCAGGTGCGTCTTGTCCCGGGACTACCTATAGTTAGGTAGTTCATTTTCTTTCTAGTATGAGGAACTTAGTACCGTGCTAGGATTCGGATGTTGACGAGTATGATATGGAATTGCCGGTTAGGGCTTTGAGGTTTATGAGTTGGATATGATCCCTTATGGATCCCTTGGGTCTAGGTGTGACCCTTTGTGTGATAGGAGTTTGATATGTATGTATGCCTTGTATAGGCCGTATTATCCTCCGGTTTGGAGTGGACTGAGTTGGGGTTGATCCAGTGAGACGACTACGAGGTTGAGGTAAGCCCGTGGGACTTACTTAGTTGTTATTCCTTTATAGGATGTTGTGCATGAGTGGTGTGTGTTATATGTTTATAGCATGTGTTATGATGGTCACCGACCTATGATATATTGATTGCCCATTGTAGGGCTGTGACAACTTTTCCATTCATCCCGCTGGGAGTTGGGGGTTCTCTGTGGTCAGGCCAGACCTGGTAAACGGTTCGGGCACTCTCCATTCCCTTAGGGTACACGGGGAGGTGTTCCAGGCACCATTCCAACTGGTTATAGTATCCAGAGGCGAGGGTTATATTCCTCGTGTCACTTATGTTTATATGGATATTTATATATGAGTTGATTGCTGGACTTTATAAAGATAATGAACAGGGTAAATGTGTGAAAGCATGATGATGTGTTAAGATTTCTGATGTGTGTTTGTGCTCTAGCATATTCCTATATTTGTGTATGGTTAGCTAACGGTTTCATACCGTGTTGTAGACACTTTGCAGGATAGGAGAGCTGCAGAGTGATCTAGAGTGGGTGATCCGTTGAGGGCTCCGTACACTGGGGCGGTATCGGGGATATGGGTATTTTGATGTACAGTTTGGTTTTGATTGTACTCAGCGGTACATTGTATTACCTTATATATATATATATATATATATATATATATATATATATATATATATATATATATATATATATATATATATATATATATATATCAGTTTCATGTTTTGTTTTAATCTATCGGTGCCTTGTTGTAAGATCAGTGAAATTGTTGTCAGGCTAGGGTCAGGATCCATTGTGAGATCCTAGCCCAGTAGCACTCCGAGTCCTACGGATTTGGGGTGTTACAAAGTTGGTATCAGAGCCAGGTTGACAACAATGGCACTAGTAATCTGCAATAAAGGTCGAATAGATAACTAAACAGAACCCGAAAAGGGGTCTGACTTTTCAAAAGGTTTTGGTTTTGAAATGAGTACAAATGTTTTGGGATACCGTGTACGGGAGCCATCACCCCTCTGAAGACCTCGACAGTATAGATATATATAGATATTCTGTTGTGATTGATTTGATATATATCTATACATACGGCATATATATAGCCTTCTAAGTTAGGTTTATGCTCTACAGATGGCTCAGACTAGAGTTGTATCTGCAGATGGACGAGGTAGGGATAGATCCCCTCTTCCTCCAGTAGATGTAGGACAGAGTCAGATTCCCGTTGTTGATCCACCTACAGTGGAGGAGGTTTGTGAGGTTGCTGCTGAGAATGTTGTTCCTGAGACTGGAAACGGTATAGCGGGGAGACGTACATCACAGCGAGTCCAGTTAGATGACTCGGATCGTGTCTCTATGAGGGGACCAGATTTCCGTGCGTATATCAGGCAAGTAGTGGAAGCGGCCAGACAAGGTAGACCTACCCCGGATTTGCCAATACAGGAAGGATCATTTAGGAGATTCTAGGGAGTTACTCAGGTGCCAGTTGTATCGGCACATGTTGCTGAGATTCCTCAAGTTCCAAAGGAGCATAGAAGGCCTGGAAAGAGACAGCGGACTGGGCAGACCAGTGGTACTGGTGGGGTTATTAGTTCTGAACGAAACTGGAGACGTCCAAGTTCCCCCGCACCTGCACCGGTTGCGGTTACGGGTCGACGATGTTATAACTGTGAGGAGCCAGGACATTTGAGGCCAACGTGCAAGAAGAAGTTAGTGACTTGTTTTACCTGTGGCGGACTGGGTCACATGGCTGTTTTCTGTAAACGGAACAGAGCCTTACCTCAGCAGAGTACTGATGAAGTTGCTGGTTCTGGGCAAGGCCCGAGCCACCAGAGTCATCCCCCATCTACACCAGTTGCAGATAGGGTACGACAGTGTTTCAACTGTGCAGAGTATGGACATATCAGACCAGAGTGTACGAGGCAGATAGTGACTTGCTTCACTTGTGGTGGACGAGGTCACAGAGCTGTCTTTTGTAGACAGGGTGGAGCTTCGTCTCAGCAGGGTTCTACTCCTGCCAGTATAGCGGGAGGTGGGCAGAGGCCACCTCAGCAGCAACAGATACAAGGACAGCAGAGAGTCCCAGATCGTCCTACCACTCAGGGGATACTCTTTAGTATAGGGTTACCCGATGGTGGTAGGGTCAGAGGTACCGTGAGATTCACGGTTGTCCCATTTCTGTAGGGACTCGTGTGTTACTAGTTGACTTCTTTGTCATGCCGTTAGAGCATGAAGAAGTCATTCTAGGTATGGATTGGATGGCTAGACATTCTGCAGTCTTAGATGTAGGTAGGAGGATTGTTACCCTCTCTACCGAGTTAGGCCAGATAGAGGTTTTCCGAGGTTGGGACCTTGGAAAGGTAGGCACAGTTATCAGCGTTATACGGGCAGCTAGATTGATTGCACAGGGTTGTGAGGCCTTCTGGTGTTATGTCATGAAGGAGGGGGAGAGTCCAGCGTTAGAGGATATCCCAGTGGTTTGTGAGTTTACTGATGTTTTTGCTGAGCCGTCCAGTTTGCCGCCTCAGAGGAGTGTGGATTTCAGTATCGAGTTAGAGCCTGGTACGAGACCCATCTCGAAGGCCCCATACCGGATGGCGCATGTCGAGGTGTTGGAGCTGAAGAAGCAACTCGAGGAGTTGGCTGAAAAGGGCTTCATTCGCCCTAGCGTGTCCCCATGGGAGCACCTGTCCTCTTCGTACGGAAGAAGGACGGATTACTGAGGTTATGCATAGATTACAGAGAGCTGAACAAGGTGACCATCAAGAACAAGTATCCACTGCTGCGCATTGATGATTTGTTAGATCAGCTACAGGGAGCGACTGTGTTTTCCAGGATTAACCTGCGTTCCGGGTATCACCAGCTGAGGGTGAGGGAGCAGGATGTGCACAAGACAGCATTCCGGACCAGATATGGCCACTACGAGTTTGTAGTGATGCCATTTGGGCTTACGAATGCCCCAGCCGTCTTTATGGAGTTGATGAACAGTATCTTCATCGACTTCCTGGATCATTTTCTGGTGGTTTTCATTGATGACATTCTGGTATACTCTCGCAGTGGAGAGGAGCATGCAGGACATCTGAGGATTGTACTGCAGGTTTTACGGGATAGAGAACTTTATGCAAAGTTCTCTAAGTGCGAGTTCTGGATGCCAGAGGTAGCATTCTTGGGTCACATAGTATCAGCTGAGGGAATCAAGGTGGATCCAGCGAAGATAGAGGCAGTAGCTGCATGGCCTACACCGACGAACGTCAAGGAAGTACGTAGCTTCCTTGGCCTAGCCGGTTATTACAGACGCTTTGTGGAAGGATTTTTTGTGATTGCTCGTCCACTGACGAGTTTGCTGAGGAAGACTACCAGATTTGTGTGGTCTGATCAGTGTACGCAAAGATTTGAGGAGCTGAAGAGACGTCTGACTTCTGCTCCTGTTTTGGCACAGCCAGAGGGTACAAGGGATTTTGTAGTGTACAGTGATGCATCCAAGCTAGGCTTGGGATGTGTGTTGATGCAGAGAGGTAGGGTGTTTGCATATGCGTCTAGACAGCTGAAGACGTATGAGGAGAACTACCCGACTCATGATCTGGAGTTGGCAGCGGTAGTTCATGCATTGAAGATCTGGAGACATTACATGTATGGTGTTACATGTCAGATCTTCACATACCATCAGAGTCTGAAGTATATTTTCACGCAACGGGAATTGAATAACCGCCAGCGTAGGTGACTTGAGTTGATCAAGGATTTTGATCTGGAGATTCTGTATCATCCGGGGAAGGCGAACGTAGTCGCCGATGCCCTGAGCAGGAAGACGCCTCGAGAGCAGGCAATTGCGAGGCTAACAGTTCAGCAGCAGTTACAGAGGGATTTGATCTGGTTAGAGCTGGACATCCAGTTTCCTGATGAGGATGCCCAGCTGCGTACATTAAAGGTCCTTCCTGATCTGTTGGATGAGATCCGACAGAAACAGGAGACTTGCCCGACTTTACAGAGGATTAGAGATAGGATGTCTCAGGATGAGGCACCACAGTTCCTGCTGGGAGCAGATGGAGTTTTGAGGCGCCGCGGTCGCGTTTGTGTACCTGCTGATACAGAGTTGAGACAAAGGATATTACAAGAGGCTCACTGTACACCTTACTCGGTACATCCAGGTACGAGTAAGATGTATCAGGATCTGAGACGTTTATATTGGTGGGGAGGGCTGAAGCCCGATGTAGCCAGATTTGTAGCTCAATGTGCGACCTGTCAGCAGGTCAAGATCGAGCATTTCAGACCTGGAGGTGAGCTCCATCCACTTCCTGTTCCATAGAGGAAGTGGGAGGACGTCACCATGGACTTTGTGATTGGACTAAGGCTGAGCCGGAGTTTTGATGCCATTTGGGTCATAGTTGACAGATTGACGAAGACGGCACGTTTCATTCCTATTCGAGAGACGTGGCCGGTGAGCAGATTAGCAGAGGAGTACACTAGGCAGATAGTGAGACTCCATGGTGTACCGAGGACGATCGTCTCTGACAGAGATGGACGGTTTACCTCGAGATTCTGGCAGCAGATTCAGACTGCCCTGGGGACGAGTTTGCACTTCACGGCTGCGTTTCATCCTCAGACAGATGGTCAGTCAGAGAGGACCATTCAGACGCTGGAGGATATGCTGCGAGCTTGTGTGTTGGATTGGGGACAAGTGTGGACGGATCATCTCCCACTTGTTGAGTTCTCCTACAACAACAGCTGGCATGCATCTATTGGGATGGCCCCATATGAGGCACTGTATGGACAGAGATGTCGTGGTCCGTTATGCTGGGATGAGCAAAGCAGTGTCAGTGGTTTAGCACCTGATCAGATTCAGGATGATATGACTCGAGTAGCATTGATTAGAGAGCGTATGCTGACTGCACAAAGCCGTCAGAAATCTTATGCTAACAGGAGGCGTAGACCTCTAGAGTTTAGGGTTGGAGCCCATGTGTGGCTGAGGGTGTCCCCGACACGAGGTGTTAGGCGTTTTGGCATTAAAGGGAAGTTGAGCCCCCGATATGTCGGACCGTTCGAGATTCTGGATCGGGTTGGGAGTGCAACTTACAGATTGGCCTTGCCTCCGAGATTAGAGGGTGTTCACCCTGTATTTCACGTGTCTCAGCTGAGGGAGTATATACCAGATCCGAGACACATCGTGAGTTATGAGGATTTGGTGGTTGAGCCGGACCACACTTTTGTTGAGCATCCGATTGCAGTCCTAGAACGAGGTATGAGATGCCTGCGTTCGAAGGACATACCTATGCTTAGGATACAGTGGTCGAGACGAGGACCTGAGGAGGCTACATGGGAGACTGAGGATAGTATCCAAAGGAACTATCCATAGTTCTATGCCGAGATAGGTGCACCAGTAGGATCACCGAGTAGATCTTAGTACTAGCTTGGTAAGTCTTATGTGCTTACATGCTTATATGCTATGATATGTTATTTCATGCTAGCCTGTTGTGATTATGATCTTATTAGATCTTGTTGTGCTAGTATGATTTCTGTTTATAGCTGGAGATGGCTCTTTCTTCCATGCTATTGGGATATGTTATGGTTTGGCTAGAGATGGTTTCCCTCTAGGCCTTGGACAGTATAGTTTGTTGCTGGAGTGGATGGTTTCCTTCATGCTTATGTTGAGGTTATAGAGAGAGTTGTACCTCGGCTTGTGAGTCCGAGTGGTTTGAGGATTTTACAAGTTTCGGGACGAAACTTGTTTTTAGGGGGGGTGAGGTGTAAGAGCCTTAGTTTTTGGAGCTAGTTTTGGCCTTAGCCACCCCCGCAGGTCTGTGAGGCCGCCCCTGCGGCTCCCCTGTTGTTCCGCCCCTGCGGCCAGGAAACCCGTCCCTGCGGTTTCCTGCGGCTGCAGCCGGCTTTGTTGACCGTTGGACCATGCTTTACACTCTTTCCTTCTTAACCTTTCCTTACCTTAGGATGAAGGGTTTCTTCATTCTTCATCTTCCCCAGCTACCCTTACGTTCTTCTTGCTTTTCCCTTTCTCCTACTTGATCTTGCTCTTGTTTTCTCCTTAGTGTGGGAGAGTTGTTTGTGTGAATTTTGGTGGATGTTGGTGTGGTATGATGTTGTTGCTGAGCTTAAGAGCTAGTGGAGATACTGCCTTGGATCAGTTCGTGCCTAAGCCACAGTTGTGGTAGGTATTCCTTTCTTCTTCTTTCTTTCTTGTTCTTCTTCTTCCTTAGCTTAGGATTAGATGATTGAATGTAGGATTGATATTTATATGTGTATGTTTATGCTTGTGTATGAATCTAGAAGAGAGTAGATGTGATTGATCACGTGAAGAGCTGAAGAGAAGCCGTGAGGTTTCATTCTGCCCTGTCGCCGCCCCCGCGGCTGAGAGTCACCGCCCTCGCGGTGACCGTGTCACAACGTCTGCGGCGTGCCAGCGGCGTGCCTGCGTTTGCCAACGTTCCTTGTCACCGCCCCTGCGGGTTTTACCTGCCGCGCTTGCGGGTGATCTCCTCCGCCCCTGCGTCCTTAGTTCACGCAGGTGCGTCTTGTCCCGGGACTACCTATAGTTAGGTAGTTCATTTCCTTTCTAGTATGAGGAACTTAGTACCATGCTAGGATTCGGATGTTGACGAGTATGATATGGAATTGCCGGTTAGGGCTTTGAGGTTTATGAGTTGGATACGATCCCTTATGGATCCCTTGGGTCTAGGTGTGACCCTTTGTGTGATAGGAGTTTGATATGTATGTATGCCTTGTATAGGCCGTATTATCCTCCGGTTTGGAGTGGACTGAGTTGGGGTTGATCCAGTGAGACGACTACGAGGTTGAGGTAAGCCCGTGGGACTTACTTAGTTGTCATTCCTTTATAGGATGTTGTGCATGAGTGGTGTGTGTTATATGTTTATAGCATGTGTTATGATGGTTACCGACCTATGATATATTGATTGCCCATTGTAGGGTTGTGACAACTTTTCCATTCATCCCGCTGGGAGTTGGGTTCTTTGTGGTCAGGCCAGACCTGGTAAACGGTTCGGGCACTCTCCATTCCCTTAGGGTACACGGGGAGGTGTTCCAGGTACCATTCCAGCTGGTTATAGTATCCAGAGGCGAGGGTTATATTCCTCGTGTCACTTATGTTTATATGGATATTTATATATAAGTTGATTGCTGGACTTTATAAAGATAATGAACAGGGTAAATGTGTGAAAGCATGATGATGTGTTAAGATTTCTGATGTGTGTTTGTGCTCTAGCATATTCCTATATTTGTGTATGGTTAGCTAACGGTTTCATACCGTGTTGTAGACACTTTGCGGGATAGGAGAGCTGCAGAGTGATCCAGAGTGGGTGATCCGCTGAGGGCTCCGTACACTGGGGCGGTATCGGGGATATGAGATATTTTGATGTACAGTTTGGTTTTGATTGTACTCAGCGGTACATTGTATTACCTTTTGATATATATATATATATATATCAGTTTCATGTTTTGTTTTAATCTATCGGTGCTTTGTTGTAAGATCAGTGAAATTGTTGTCAGGCTAGGATCAGGATCCATTGTGAGATCCTAGCCCAGTAGCACTCCGAGTCCTACGAATTTGGGGTGTTACACCCGAGGTCCACACAAGGAGCCCAAAACCGCTCCCTGGAGCTAGCTTAGAGCTAGCTCATTTTTCTTGGTCCAAATGCTTCTAATGAGCTTTATTCGCTTTTACATAACTAGGTTAAGATGCAAGATCCACAAATACTAAGTGTCTAGTGTACTCCTAAAGAAGCTCACTAGTTGCTTCATTGACATTCACTAAGCATTTGAGTTTGGATTGCTTCTACTTTTTAACCACATATTCTTTAGTCAATAAAATGCCTACTAACCAAATGTGTACCGAGAAAATGTGGTTATAAAATCCCAAGCGTCAGCCTTGTAAAATTTGGCACAGGTTGACCTTGTCGTGGATCACCTTGCTTCGATTCTCGACTCCCCTTACAATACTAGTTGCTCTTAGTTCTGGTCACTTGGCTTGTCTCCCGCAACTCAGACCATATTGATAGACATGTGAACAACTCATTGCACCTTGTCTCAAGTTCAATGGTTACAATGAAGACTTGGTCCAAATCTCCAATAAACCTCCCCCACTTGAGCAAAGTCAAGAAACTTTTATTGATATACATCCAAACAAAATATTCGCATAATCATAAATGTCTTTCGATTGAATTTATTTAATTAGTATAATTACACATTCTGCACTAATGAATTGTGGTGTCCTAATGGACTGAACCACTTTATTTGTCTAAGTACATGAAGGCAACATACACGATATTTACATTTCCTTCACAAATAAATGACACATTTAAAGGCTATTGTATCATAATCCTCTAATTAACATATAGGCGAGTCGACCATCTATACTCCCTTGAAGAAGCCTTGACACTTCACGTTCACGTAGCCAATTCTCTTTTGATCTTTTACACCTATAATTTCAAATTTTTATAAGAGTTGTTAAGAAATTGCATATTTCAAAGTATACATATTATATAGGCATAGAGCATTACCTTATATGGACATTTTTGTGCTCACAACTTCTTGGAATGGGCTTGCCTCATTGAACTCAGCTAAGGCATCAAGCTATAGCCAATTTAGGTGTCTCATGACAAGTCGTTTTTAGTTTAGGTCATTAACCCCATCCCCTTGGTAGACTTTTGAACTAAGTCCCTAGCCAGGCTCTTGGTTAAGTGATCGGCTAGATTATTGTGTGTTCTCACAAAATCGACCGACACTATACCTTGAGTTATGAGCTCTCTAACCAAGCTATGGCTCACGACAAGATGTCTTGATTTCCCAATGTACGTATGACTATAAGTTTTAGCCAACATAGTTGCACTATCACAATAAACTGGGATAGGAGAAACCGGTTTTGGCCATAGAGAAATTTCTAGAACCAAATTCCTTAGACATTCAGCTTCCTTGCCGGAAGTGGCAAGTGCCACAAACTCGGACTCCATGGTCGATGTTGTGATGCACGTTTTCTTCTTTGAATCCCACGAAACACCACCACCTAGCAAGAAAACTCATCCGGTTGTGGATGAGTGATCCTCTAGGTTAGTGATCTATGACGCATCCGAGTAGTCTTCAACCACCGAAGGATACTTATTGTAGAGGATGCCAATACCCATGGCCCCCTTGAGGTACCTAAGTACATACACGCCTTAGTGTCTTCCAATGTTGGGAGTTAGGACAACTCGCTTACCTACTCAATTTACCAATGGAAAAAGCAATATATGGCCTAGTTCTAGTCATTGCATACATACAACATCCTATTCCTTGTGCATACTCAAGTTGAGAGACGGTCGATCCTTGGTTAGGCATCAATTTCACTTGAGTCCATAGGAGTACTAACAGTTGTACTCTTATCACATTGGAAGCGTTTGACAACCTTCTCAATGTAGTGTGATTGCTTGAGGTTTAAGCCGCATCACGTTTGATTCTTATGCCTAGAATCACATCCGCCTCACTTAAGTGTTTCATTGAAAACTTAGTTGACAGGAAATCCTTAGTGAGGTCTACTTGTCTTTGGTTTGTTTCAAAGATCAACATGTCATCAACATATAAGCATATGATCACACCTTGGCCAGTATGATCAAATTTACTATAGATACACTTGTCAGCTTGATTTATCTTAAACTCATTTGACAATATGACATCATCAAACTTTTTATACCATTGTGTTGGAGCTTGCTTTAGTCCATACAAGGATTTGACCAAGCGACACACTTTGTTCTCTTGTCCTTTTAAGACAAACCCTTCAGGTTGTATTATATACAGTTCCTCATCTAGATAACCATTAAGGAATGTTGCCATGACATCTATTTGGTGAATCACTAGATCGTGTATAGCCATCGTAGATATTAATAACATAATGGTTGTAATCCTAGCCACCAAAGCATATGTGTCAAAGTAATTGACACCTTCCATTTGTCTAAAGCTTTTGATGACCAAGTGTGCTTTATACTTTTCAATGGAACCGTTAACTTTCATCTTCCTCTTCAAGATCTATTTGTGTCCCAAAGGTTTGCAACCGGAAGGAAGGTTGGCTAAATCTCATATGTGGTTGCCCATAATGGAGTCCATCTCCTCTTGGATTGCTTCCTTCCAAAAGGCAACATCTTGAGACTTCATGGCCTCCTCAAATGTCTTTGGATCCTCATCTATATGAAAATAAGAGTGACAATCCATTTCATTATCCCTGGACCCTTCAACCAAGAACACTTGAAAAATTGATTTTTGGGACAAATTAGTGCTCATGGAAGCAATCTCTATCGAGTCAAGCTATGAGACGCTTGTCATGTCTCATCTTGAATCCTACGACGCTTGTTTGTGTGTTCCTCGTCTAAGTTCATGTTAATCACTTCCCTAGGCCTAGGATCCGAAGTGAAGTGGTCTTCACCAAAAATGGCATCCCTAAACTCTATTACGGTGTTAACCGAGATGAAGTCATTTGGTTCTATTGCATAGAACCTATAAGCTTTGGAGTGTTCAGTATAATCAATCAACACACTCTCCACCTCTTTCACCTAAAGTCTTACGTTTATTTTCATTGAGCCTAACTATGGCTCAACATCCCCAAACTGGTAACCTCTTTCACCTAAAGTCTTACGTTTATTTTCATTGAGCCTAACTATGGCTCAACATCCCCAAACTCGTAAGTCATGTAGTTTTGGCTTCCTTTTGAACCATAGTTCGTAAGAAGTCTGCTTGCTTCTTTTGTTTGGAACACGATTAAGCAAGTAGTTTTCCGTGAGCATAGCTTCACCCAAAAACGAATTCTTAAGACCTGAGTAAGAGAGCATCGCATTGACCATCTCTTTAAGCACTCGATCCTTTCGTTCAACCACACCATTTGATTGTGGTGTGAGGTGTCGTGGTCTCATGTATGATCCCGACACCCTTAAAGTATTCCTTATCCATAAAAACTCACCACCATGATCCGTGCGTAGTCTTTTTATTAAGGTACCTTGTTGTAACTTATATTCATTCTTAAATACATAAAATTTATCTAAGGCATCACTCTTCGCAAAGAGTAAATATACGTAACAATACCTAGAGTAATCATCTATGAATGTTACGTAATACTTCTTATTTCCTAATGAAGGAGTAGAGTGCAAGTCGCCTAGATCCAAGTGGACTAAGCCAATCATTGATGTTCTCTTTCAATTCTAGGAAATGGAAGTCTTGTTATCTTGGTCAACATGCACGTTTTACACTTATATTTTGGAAATTCAAGTTTAGGTAAAATACCGTCCTTATTCATGTCATTCATATGTTTAAATTGAACATGTCAAAGTCGTGCATGCCATTTAACAAAATTATAATTGGAAGAATATGACAATGTAAACAAACTATTCTTATTAATACTAGTATTAGACAGTTTATTACATAAAGAGAGAAGAAACATATTGTTGTTCCAATGGCCAAAGCCTACAAATGTTCCTCTCATAGATTATACATAGTGGTCGGCTTATATGACTTGTTTGAAGCCAAGTCTATTGAGTAAACCACCGGAAACCACATTTTTTCTAATGGTCAGTGCATGTATTACATTAGACAAGACTAGTGTACTGCCACTTGTGAAGTATACATTAAAATGTCCTCTTCCTAGAACGGGGATGGTAAACTCGTTTCCCATATGTATGAGTGTTCCATCGTTAGCGACGACGTACGTCTTGAACCAATGCCGATCTTTGCAAACGTGAGTTGTTGGACCCAAGTCTACCCACCATCCAAGATCATCATCTTGCATGGACAAACATTCAAAAGTCAATGACACATAATTCAAATCATAATTTATATCAAAATTAGAATCAAGACTCATAAGAGAGTCACCTTGTTTTTTTGTTTTTTTTTTGTGGGGGGAGGGGGGTTGGCCACTTTGGCCTCCACCCTTGGATCCATCGTCCTTAGTCTTGCAGGCCCTCTTGAAGTAGCCAGTCTTGCCACACTTCCAACAAGCACCTTTTTGTTTCTTGTCAACAATATCCTTGTTGGACTTCTTTCCCTTGTCCTTGTCTTTGTCCTTTCTTTTGGACCTCTTCCTTTTTCCCTTGCCATCTATCATGTTGGTCTCGTGGGAAGTAGAAGTTTTATCCTTCTTCTTGATTCCACCCTCTTGTGCCCTAAGGCCTTGTTCAATTTAAAGGTGAGAGCCAAGTTCCACCAATGTGAGTTATTCATTCTTGTGCTTTAGCACATGACGTAAGTCTTTATATGAAGAGGGGAGCATATCCATTATAGACGAAACCGCAATGGCCTCATCCATATGCATGACATGTTGAGTGAACCTCCCAAGAATCCGGAGCAATTCATTATATTTTTCTATTACCAGCCTTGAGTCCACCATTTTATACGAGTTAAAATCCGAGACTAGGAATTTGTGAGATGAAGCATCCTTCGCCATATACTTAGACTCCGGTTGATCCAACATCGACGTTGATTACTCTACACTTTACATCAAACAATGCATCACTCATGCCATTGAGAATATGACCATGACATATGTAGTCATCATTATCTCATTTGCTCCTTTGTCAGACAACATATATTTCCTCTACCATATCATCAACCGGCTCGGCCGGTCTAGGTGTAGTGAGGACATAAGCGACTTTTAGTGTAGTCAAGAGGAAGTGCATTTTCTTTTGCCACCTCCTAAAGTCTACACCCTCAAACTTATCCAACTTCCCAAAGCGATAAGTACTTTCTGTCATTAACGTTTTACTCATTATTGACCAATCCAATTCTGCAAAGCAATAAACAATTAATACACTTAGAATATTGTTGAATTTCGGTGTCCGGTTTTAGACCAAAGGGTTGTAGACTCACTTAAGTTAGCAGACGGTTGTCCCAATTGTCAATTATATTAATATAATTATCTTGAAGTGAAATGAAATTATTAAACAAGGGTTTGTAATGTCCACAAAGGAGTAGACAAAATCCAACCAACAGTTTGTAATCTCCGAAAAGGAGTAAACAAAACTCTAATAGAGACTAAGTTCAAGTCTTATAAACCGATTGTTATATATTAAAATCATTGACTTGGATTATGTAATGACTCATTCATAAATGAATTTTTCTTCTTATTGTATTCTTCCCTACACCAGGAATATCCAAATACCATAACACGTTATATGTCACAAAGACTAAGTGCCTTAATTTTCTTACTTTGTAAAGAAAGAGTATTCCTAGGTTTCATTAATACAAAACCAAACTAAGATGGATGTTATCCTTTGTCAATACAAAGGAATTATATTATGGTCTTTTGAGTTTTGTAAACAAGCTATAAGAAGACATATTCAATGTCAATACAATGGAACTAAAAACTTATTTGTTGTAGAAAAAATGAGTGTGAAATCAAGTGCAAACGACTCTCCTTTTTATAGGCATATAAGCCACGGTTTGGGGAGTTATAATCACCAACAAACGGGTAAAAGTAGCTATGGAAGTTACACGGAAGTTACTTGAACGATGGGTCTTGAAATCCTAGAAATGTCCGAGGCCCACACAAGAAACCCAAAACCGCTCCCCGGAGCTAGCTTATTTTTCTTGGTCCAAATACTTCCAATAAGCTTTATTCACTTTTTCATAGATAGGGTAAGATCCAATATCCACAAACACTCAATCTTAGCTCAAGCTACTGTAGCTCATAAAGAAGCTCACTAGTTGCTTCATTGACATTCACTACAAATACGGTATTTTTCTTTTCTGTTTATTAAATTTACCTTTTTTTAGATTTTTTTTCTGTAACGTGTATTTCGTTTGGAATCTAACTTAAGTTTATCAAGTTTATAACATTGTGGAAAAAAATCATAAGTAAAGTAGTAGGGTGTTCGAGGCATGTAGTTTATATAGATTACACTGATCATGATAACTTATTGCACGATATATTACAGTTATCAAAAATCTTAAACTACCAATAGCCTTCACATTCGCCTCAGTTAATTCAAGATTGCGAAATGGTTCATTATCGTATCAATCAAGTTCACTGCATTGCTTGTGTGTGCAGCTAAATATGGGCATGGGTCTTTCTCATCGGTGTCCAAAAGTCAAATGTAGCCATCAATCCCATTTAATTACTTACACAAAGCAAACAATTAGTGATATCTTAGTTCACCAAAAAAATCAAATCATCTTAAACTCTATTCTACATGAACATCAATCTCGGTGGAACTATCCACTTCACACGTCCTAATTCTCACTAAATTCATTTAATTATCAACCAATCAACTCTACATAATTTTAACCAAAATAAATAAATAAATAAACTCTACATAATGCTTCTAATCTGTGTTTTATTTTAATTGTTCATCTAACCTTCAAGGTATTTTTCAAAATATTTTTTTTAAAAATCATTTAATATCAAAACTTTTTGAAAAATTAAAATTGTACGGTTACTCTTCCTTGTGACATGAAGCTTGTATTTCTTAAGTTATATTTATTATAGGAAAATTTCGGATGGTATCCTGTGATTTGGTGTTTTTTGGATTTTTCTCAGAGATTTTTTTTATTTCGGATGGTGTCCCTGTGTTTTAATATTTTTCGAAAAATATTCATTTTCATTTAAATTCAACTAATTCTTTTTTTAAATGAGAAAAGTAAAAAAAAAACTTCTTTTAGAAAAATAGAGGAGGCTAAATATTTTACACTTTAAGTTTTTCTATAATTATTTTAAGTTGACATTCCTTTACAATTTAAAGGAAATTGGGCATTTTCCAAAAAATATTAAAACACAAGGTACCATCCGAACTAAAAAAATATTTAGAAAAATCCGAAAAATCTCAAACCACAATATCATTGAAAATTTTCCTTTTATTATATTATGCGTGAAAATTTATAGTTAGACAATTAAAATGAATGGAGAAAGTATTAGTTACTTGTCCAAATCAAACAATTAATGATATCTACATGCGGAGGGCATATTAATTAAATGGTATGGCAATTATATTAACATTTAATTTTTTTGGATTACTTTATGTCGCGTTACCGAGGGCCTCGTTTCAAAAAAATACGACGTCCGGGAGTTTTATCAGGATTAACTAATAAAAAGCGCATAAGGATATTTTAGTTTCTAACTGAACTTTAGACTTTTTAAATTATACCCTCTATGAATTTTAAATTAACATTTATTAATATTTTAAGGCTTACAAAAATATAAGTTATTCATTCAAGAAATTATATGTACCTTTAAAATGACCATCAACAGTAACTAACATATAATTATCATCACTTTTTTCCCTTAAAAGGTTAACTTATATATGATATAAGGGTATAATCCAAAAAAGTCAAAAATTCAGGACATTGTTCAGAAATTGAAAAAATCTTGAGGTAAAATTCAATAGAGTTAAAATTATAGAGATGTCATCTGAAATTTCTCTATAAGTTTTATAAATTATATTTGTATTGAAATAAAATTATTATCAAGTTGTTAGTTTAACGGCTTGAAGCTTGCCTAAAATTTTCAATAATTATATACCGAAATAAATTAATTTATTTAATGATATGTAGATCAACAATAAGACCAATGATATATACTTAATGATATTTATATCAACAACCATAAGAACAACGATATATACCAAAATAAATTAATTTATTTATGATATCCTCGTCAAGTTGTAAATCTTGATGGAGAAAAGATTGTAAAAACGGAACTGGAGAGAAAAAGTTCCCGTGACTTATGTCATATCAAGCTCGTCCAATAGGGTGTTCATTCAGTCCGATTGAACAGGGCCTCACAAATTTAGGGGCCAATAATTATGTTTATCATTAGTATTTGTATCCATTGATGGAGTTGGTCTAGTGGAATGCACTAAAGTCTTTTTAACATACACCCAAGTTCGAATCTTCGCTCTTACAACTTTTCCTCTATTTGTTTCCTTTTTATAATGGGGTCAATACTTCGCTCCGTTCCATTTTTTATTGTTTATGGGATTTCTTTTTTTTTTTTGATACTATAAGGTAAGTAATTAGGGGAGATCATCTTCTCGAGACTCTCTTCCCTAGAGCATCCTTGTGGATGAGATCATCCACCAGGGCGCAGGACGAACAAGACGGCCGAGGGCAATCATGTCCCAGATCTGCTAGCAGATCAACAACCCCATTCACCTCTTTAAACACATGTCGGATCTTTACGGGATTTCTTATATTCATGCATTTCCCTCCCTCTAATTACATTTTGTGTGTTAAATTTAACTTTTATTTTGTAGGCACGTAACTTCAATCTTATCTTTTCAATTTTTTGACAATGATAATAAATAAACTATTAAATTAAAGTTTGTACCTTGTTACTTGATTGCCTAATTTTAGATTATTAAAATTTGATTTTTTTTATAACTATTTTCTAATTGTATCTAATTAGTTATACTTGATTGTATAAATTATTTTGTTAGTTTTACGACAATATAACATACTTTAGTTAATATTAAAGATCAAGTTTAATATTTTTATGAAATAACTCAAACTTCATTTTATCTACACATAGATCTCATTTTATATAAAAAAAAAATTGTAATTATTTTTTTTTTTTAATCATACAAGGTTATATTTAGTTATAGGTTTATAGCGCAGGGCTTTGATTATTCATTGGACGGCCCTGTGTCATATACTTTACCTTTTGTAAAATATAAGTGGTCGACTTTACACCATTGAAAAATTTAATAGTGTGTACAAGTATATTGGATAGACTATTACCAATCTCTTAGTCGAACGTAAATGCAAACACATTTCAAATGCGTATGAAGTACTTACTCGATTGACCCGTACCAGAACCGTGTCGGTTCAATCGTTGGGGTACATGGGCAGTGATCACATGTTAGCTGAAGTAATGCAATAATTCAGCTTGGCATATAGTTTGACAACATAAACTTGTCCTTGTAATTACTATTCCCTAAGGGACCAATAAAAAGTAGGACTCCATTGTGCATGACCACTATTTACTTACCCATTAGCAGCCAAATATGTCTTCATATATACAAGATTGAGTTATTAGTAATTGTAGGTGGGACTCTTCACCCTAACCAATGCAGTTTGGGTCATTGGGTGGACCTATTTTGGCTTCCTCCATGACTTGTCTTGCTCGGTTTTTGTATTGGCATCAATCACATTTCGGGCAGTACTGAAAACGAAAATCGTAACATTAAATTTATTTTAAATTATAAATATTGACCCATGATGATGATTTTTATAAACTAATGTTAATTAAATTGAACAACAACTTGAAAAAACAAATAAGAAATTTGCGCTTAACATGACTAACATCTAAGATTTAACCCTCAAATTAAACTTTAAGATTCACGTCCACGTTAAGATATATTTTGATATTTTTTAAGTTTGTTACTTAAAAACTTCTGTATTTTGAATCATCAAGCATTGAATTAAAACCTAAAAAATCAATTTGATTATTCAATGAGGTTTGAGAAGAAGAGAAATGTATACCTCTTTTTTATATTATAGTAAAAGTTATACTACGACTTTTGTTTTTTTAGTGCGCTTTTACAATTTTTATGTCTAAACTTAAAATGAAAAAACTTACAAGATCGAGTTATTAATAATTATTAGAATCTAATAACTGTTTAAGGATTTTATGGATCCAATCATAAAATGATAAGGCTTTCCAAACTTAACATAGTTTTTCTTGAAAATTTCACAATAACTAAAGGGAAAACTTGATAAATTCACTTGTAATTTAGGTTTCTTGTCACAATATAATTATAACTTGCATAGTTTATAATGACAATAAAAGCTCAATTTATCAAAGTTTTTTAAAGCACTGTAATAAATTTACTTGTTTAATATGAATTTTAATGTTTTATTACATCAAGACACTTAGACTCCATTAAATTATAAACATATTGTCAAATGATTTAAATGTATGTAAAAATGTCTTATAGTTATTAGGTGATATAAAAAACTAGTAAATGAACCAAACAAGTGAAAATATCATCTGATGATCATTTAGTTAGCTTTTAAGGGCTCGTTTGGTAAGATTCTCATATAATCATGAACCGGAATCAAAATGAGTCATTCTCATAGCCCGTGTTTGGTAATACGTGAAATCGAAATAAGAATGATTCCATTGAATGACTCATTTCAACTCTAAGGAAGAACTCGATTCCAAAATATTACTCATTTCAATTTTAAAACCACAATTATATGTTTTTGTCGTATATATATTTATACTCACTTCTTTACTTTTACAAAATAATAAATAATAAATAATAAATTTTTATTAAAAAAATTGTCCATCAATAAATTTGAACTATATTATTAGTTTGTAGAAAAAAAATCAATTTTAGAAGGAAAAAAAATTTTAAAACCAATTATAATACAAATTTATTTCAGTCAAGATGATATGCTATTGAAAAGTGCTCGAAAATTATATAATTGGTTCAATCAGTTAATAGATTTTAAGTAAGAAATTATATACCTACTTATTTACGTTGACGATTGTTTCATGTTTATATTTTAAGTTATTAGTTGATCTTTATTTTATTTTTAAAAATAAAAAGAAAAAAAGAAGATATATTTACATTATTAGTTGGTCTTCATTTTCCTCTCATTTGAATGACTGTCCCGATTTTACGAGTTAAAACATACAAATGACATGGTACCTTAATTTTGGCCATAGGCTATAAAAAAAGGTTTAAAATATTTCCAAGTTTATGACATCCATTAATCCTACAAAGAAACCTTACAATTTTGCTAAACTAATGCCTACAATTAAGAATCCAAGATTCAACAAACTCTGAAACATTCAACACCTTAACAAAACACAAGACAAGAAAGAACTAAATACACGGAACGAATGACACGTTTCCTTAACTTCTAGAACTTTAAGGATATACAAAGATAGGAGCCTATAGAACAAATAAGGTCATACCCTGCCTTTTATCCAACTAAAAATAACTATACCAACAAAAAGAATAATCAGAAACAAACAAAGAGAGATTCAGCATCAGTAATGGAAAAATCAGAAAGAAGAATGAAAATGCTCCTCTTATATTCCTTCCTCTTCATCTGCATTACCCCTGTGCTTTTCTGCACTGCTGTTAATGGTGACTTTGTAGAGGAAAGCATTATAGAGAAGCCTTCTCTTTCCCAGAGATTCAGAGCAATCGCCCTAGAACTCGGAAAATCCTCCCAAGGCCCTTGGGGTAAATTCAAGTCTGTTGTCTATCAAGTGCAAGAAAAGTTTTTTCCTCCTTCATTGGAGTAAGTTTTTTATCCTCTTTTCATCTCAATATCATTGTTATGTAGCTACCTTTGATCTATTTGGGATTTCTATGGAATCAGTTTCAGGAGCAGGGATGGATTGTCTAATGTAGAAGGTGATGTCATGAACAGTGCAGCAGCAAGGGTGGCAGACGCGGCTGAGAAGAGTTTCGGGGCAAGTGAATCTGCACTTGAGGGATCGGCTGGATCAATGTCAAAGATTGTAGGAGAAGCAGTACACAAGACAAAGGAGAAGGTTAAAGAAACAATGTCAGACAAAGATGAAGACGAGAAGGATGAACTTTAGACCTAATAAACAAGTATATGAAAATTTTGCTTTCAAAGTCAGAATTTATTTGACTCAATTAGATACAAATGTTTCCCTTTGCCATTCCTTGATGGCGTGTCATGTGCCTAATGTAGTGTCTCATGATATCAATGTTACTTTCTGTCATTCTTTTATAAGATTTCTTATGTTAGTATCCAAATAAAAAACGAAAGAACACAGAAAGTAGAGACCTGTCAATTGCAATTTAGTTTCATTTCCCTATTCTTAATCATTTCTAATTCGAATGAGCAACCAAATCGGTCATAACTCTGCATTTAATCATTTACATACTAATTTGACATTATAAGTAGACCTATCAATTGCATTCAGCTTAGCTCATGAGGTAAGAGTTTCATAGTTCTGAATTGCTCATACTTTCATAGACAAAGAACACAGAAAGTCAACATTAAACCCAGCATAGTACAGAAAAAGAAAGAAAATCAATGCCTAGATCATTCATTCACTCACCTCTACAATTACAACCTCATTCATTGATCTCGAAACCATGTTTCTGAAACAAGTAAAACTCACAAGGAATGAAAGACAAAGTATTCATACTTTTTAGGAAGCATTAGATGCAGAGTTTTTAAGGCACTCACTCTGACACCTCCTCAAGCACACATCATTCCAGGCAGGCACATGGTGCTGGTTCAGACATACTGTTCGAGCACACGCATCAGCACAAGCATCGAGCTCAGATACTCCGCAAACAGTGATACAACTGTCTGGGATAGGATCCTTGGAGAATGCACCGACCTTTTTCAGCATCCGCTTTGACGTGCACACCCTTTCACAAACAAAGATGTCATCTGAGCTCTTTTCCCTGCTTCGAGCGCTCTTGATCCTTTGTTCTTCAGCCCGCCTTCTCTTGACTCTGAAAACTTGTCCGGCCAGAAGAGCAGGAACTGCTGCCCCTAGAAGGGACCACCACACCTCCACCATATGGAGCGGAGATGTGTTGTACAATTGTTTTGTGCTTCACACTAGAAAAAAGAAATAAAAACAAAACTCGGTTGAAATGGAGCTTTTGTCACAAGAGATTACTTTTACACAAACTACATACAAGTATGAAAGTATCTACAGAATCATATACTCGAGTGAAGAAAGTGACACAAAGACTGTTCAAGCAAATCAATACAGGTCAGTAAGTGATCCAAAAGCAAAATGCTCATGCAACAAAGCCAGCTTCTAATATGTTTGGAAGATTGATCAAGCATGAAATCAAAGGGTTGAAGCAACCAGATTCTATTTGGATCTTAATATTAACCACAAGCATTCGGGAAAGAAAAAAAATTAGATGATCAGACTATAAACGGCTGACTTCATAAAGAAACTTGATGTCTAGTCGTCTAGATTCTAGAAGCCATTAAAAGACTCAAAACTACAAAATAGTAGTCTTTCCCAAGAAACAACATAATCATTTCCTGTTAGCCACGTGAAAATAAAACCCTGAAACTCTAAATGGAACAATTATTCTTCTACAATTTTGGAACCATGATAAGTAATATCATACAGTCAACATGTTATCCATCGTCATTCAACATTTGCTAGCTCCACTATACAATCCAACTATCCAAGAATGAATATGGAACTCATCATGCTAAACTTCTACCACACCTGACACCAGCGATAACCTATCGCTTATCAAATCACAGACACGTTGATGTTCAAATGTTCGTAGCTGAATTATAACTCAATAAGGATGTCCCACACGAGGGATTTCACACATTGCAAAGCATCAACAACAAAATTGTGCAGCAATCTTTATCACTTGAGTGATCCCAAGAAAACTAAAAATCGTCATTTGTGTTTGATTATTCAAAGAAAAAGAAAATCCAAACACATTTAGGCAACAAGATCCAGAATATGTTTTTCGATGAAACCTAACAAGCGAATCAGGAATTCAGAAGGATCCAACTTCCCCATATAAATAGGCAACAAAAAAAAACTTGCTAAGTGTGGAAAGAACATGGTCCGAAACCCCTACCGCAAACAAAAAATTCGAAGAATCACTTTATTAGCTCAAGAAGGATTAAACCATGAACAATCGCAGAATTCATCGAATTCCCCCAAAATAAAAAAATAAAAATAAAATGAGACATCAAAATATCTAACGACAAAAGTGAACCCTTAAGATTCGCTAACCTTGTGAAGCAGACAAGCAGTGATCTGAAACTGAGATGTAAGAGATATTCAAGAGCAAATCAGTGCGAGGAGTGGATATCGAGGGTTTAACTCTTACACAGGGAAGAGCAATACGAGAGGTTTTTGAGAAGAAGCGGACATAACTCGTGACTCGCAAGCGAATCTTTGGACGCAACATGTTAAAGGCTACATTGACGGTTTGACTGGGTTTCTTTATTGGGCCGAATAGTCTGGCCCGCTGGTCTTACTTGGCCCATTAAGAACAAGGAAAGTGAAAAACCTTATCTTTTGTGTTTGGACAGTTTACTTATTCTTGAAAATTCTAATACTTTTTTCAAATATAATATAATTTATATCGAGTTAGAAATAAGACGAACAATAAGTTATGCTGCTAAATTCTTCTGAATAGTAAATTTAATCCTCCTAAAAACAACATCAAAAAAGAGGATTAACCCTTTTCCTGTTGCTTGCCAACATTCCCGTTGATTAACCCTTTTCCTGTTGCATCCTCTTGCGAACTCCAACAACATCGGGCGCAAATAACCAAAAGTGTCAAAAGAGAACAAAAGAAACACATGTTTTTTTGTTTTTGTTTTTTGAGTAAACAACATCAATTAAACTAGATCGTCATCCGCGATAACCTTACAAAGTTCAAACGAAAATTCGGAATAAAAAAAACACACAAGTATCCGGTCGGAGATTCGCCAACCAATGCGCCGATCTGTTGACATGTCTTCTCACAAAGCTCCAAACACACAAATCAAATCCAACAGCAGCATCTTTAATCTTTGAGACCATACAACCAGTTAAACCGTGTAGTTCCCTTTCTTCGTTGATTTTTTTAACAACCCATTCCGCATCCGACTCGAAAATCACCTGAGCCCATCTTTTTTCCCTTGCAACATTCATCGCCCACAATATAGCCTTTCCTTCAGCAACTTCCGGCGAGTACCACCCGTAAGACTCATTGCCGCCGCTACCAGCACAACACCCAAGTTATTTCGCGCAATCAAGCCGATCCCTGCCTCCCCTAAACTTGAGACTGATGCATCACAATTAATCTTAATAACCCCAGCCGGCGGCCTTTCCCATCTCTGATTCAGCCTCACCGAAAGCTCCGTCCTATTGCCTTCTCTACTTGTTGCCTCCTCATTAAACAACCGCACCTTGTCTCGAGCTTCCTTTAATATCATAGCAGGTAAGAGTTGCACATTATCAAAAATCACCCGGTTTCTCGCTCGCCAAATACTCCACATAGGCGCCATCCACTGTTGAAGCTCAATGACTGTTGCTGAGCCATAACCGCTACAGAACCAATCGAACACTGACCTAACCCTTTTCCTGTTGCTTGCCAACATTCCCGTTGATTTCCATAAATCACTAATAACTGGACAATTTTCCACGACATGCAGAGGCGTCTCAACCTGGCCACACTGCACACATCATGGCGCCACGGTTATCCCTCTACGGAAAAGGACATCATAACAAGGAATTACCTCATGACACGCTCTCCATGCGAAATCTTTCACCACAGGAACCATTTTGATCCCCCATAATTTGGACCATATCGTAGCGAGAGAACGAGCAGAAGACTGTCCAACCAGGCCTTGTTCCTCCTCTCTTAACTCCAAAGCAAGATGGTATGCTAATCCCACCGTAAATATTCCCGTTTTAGTATAAAACCAACTAATCTCATCCATACCTTCACAATTAAGAAGAGGAATCTGCATGATCTCCCTCGAATCATATTCATAAAACTTCTCTCTCAGTTTGTCTTCATTCCAGCACCCATGAGCATAATCGATATAATGACCAACCGTAAGAGAGGGAGAGGCATTTAAGGGTTTCATAGCCGGTTTGAAAAACCGCGGTCTAGGGATCCAATTATCATGCCATGCAGAAATAGATGTGCCACTACCAATAGTCCAACATATACCCTTGACTAGAAGATCCCGGCCATGTAGGAGGCTCCGCCACGTAAAACTGGGTCGATTTCCAATCTGTGCAGTTAAAAAGGTCGTATCATGGAAATACTTAGCTCTCAATAACCTTGCCACCAGAGTATCCGGCTTTGTAATGATCTGCCAACATTGTTTAGCAAGCATCGCCTGATTGAATGCCCGCATATCTCTAAAACCCAGCCCACCATTAATCTTTGCCCTGCACATTTTGTTCCATGCCATCCAATGCACTTTCCTCTTTGCCCTGTACACATGTTGGTTTTCAATACAAGTCCTTTTATTTTTATTCACCTTAGCAAATGTCACATTAAGTGCCGCCTTACCCACCACAAAAGGTCCACTACCCAAACAAACCAGTGGGAAAACCTTCGTCAAATCAATGCAAGCATGTTTCTCACTCACCCATCCAAACACCAAGACCTCCGTAAGCCTCAACGTAGAGCTTCCCTCATGTGGGTCAATCAAGAAGGTCATAGGTGTCTCCTTCTTAACCAAAACTCCCCGCTCTCGTAAGCACATCACACAAAACATCAGTGACCAGATCATGCCTATATTTGAAGCTAGTGAGCTCTTTACAATGAACAACATTTCCCCAAAAAGCATCCAAAACTCTTCGACAATTGAGCATAGGACAAATCTCATCATAAGGTGATAATTAAAGACCGAGTGATACTCAACCGGGGACATACAATGTCTAACCTATCTAAGGGGAAGGCAAGAAGGAAATCTTGGCTATGTGTTGATTGTAGACACTTGAAAACCGCTTTTTGTCTAAGGGTCAAATCAAAAGAAACTTTCATCTCCTGCACGGTCTTACCGAAAAGAGCACCTGTCAAAGCGTGTTGGGATTTAGGAGGGACGGTGTTCTTGGCAGTAAAAACAAAAAGATTGCTTGAAGATTTCCCAAAGCTCCATATAACTAGGAGTCTGTATCTACTACTCCACTTTCTTGTAATAGTGGTCTTGAAGGACCCAAGACTTGGCCCTGGAGAAAACAAAAGCAAAGAAAGACGCCTCCATAGTAGAGTATAACCCAAGCTTCCCAAACCGAATAGGCAGAGAAGCAACCGCCACTAAAGATCTCCAAAAAAAGGCCCCTACACACCACAACATCCTTGACTGATCTACGAAGCCAACATTATTGCACTCTCTCAATGCTCAAGATGACAAGTCTTCATGCCAAAATACATCTTAGAAACACCCATATAAGAATGAAGCAAGAGAATTTCACTTTGCCGATCCCTCAATTGTGGAAGGACCGAAGGAGATGCATCAACTCAAATGCCTTAATGGCTCTTTTCATGACGAACTCTCTAACAAACCCCTCATCTCTACTCACTATCCCACCCAACAACTTAACACCCATTTCTAACCTTGCAATGCCCTATGGGAATAGTCCATATCTAAGTTTCGACCCATCACACGAAGGTCAAAAGAGCTCAGTTTTGCGAACATTCAACTCAAAGCCTAAACATGGACCAACTCTCGAATGATACCAAGTGCTCTAGCCACCTCATCAGACCTACCAATAGTTGTACCATTATCAAGATATTGTTCGCTCCAAAACGAGTGCTTAGTTTTAAATTTATATTGTTCGTAATAAACACCAAAAACTACTAGTGAACCTACATTGTATGGGTCATTACGTAGTATGGTAAGTATTACGAGGTCGAACACAAAGACTATGGTGGAATGATTTGAAATTTGATCGAGAAATAGTGTAAGTCTAAGATAAGAAAAGAGGGAGATGGAGAAGGGTTAGAAATTCCATGTTTTAGTTGGGTTATTGTTGGTTATTGATCAAAGATCAACTTAAATCAAAACAGTGAACTAACAAACACAAACAACATGATTGTATCAAATTATCAGGAAAAGATAGATTAATTCCAAGGTTTCAATATCATCGGGATTCATCGGTTATGGCATTGGACTCAAGTTAACTTGCAATTGCTTTGGTAAGATTGCTACAATGATGGATGTTACGTCAATGATGATCTATTACTGGGGAGGTCTCAAGATCATCTAATTCCAATCGAAAACACCTATTACCGGGTAAGTCTCAAGGCAACAAGGATGGATATTCGGCGCATATTGACTTCTCTACCTAAGGACTAAATAACTCTTTATCGGGTAAGTCTCAGAATTTGCCTAACTTAAGTAGTAAACCAACACATCACAATCAAACAAAGGGTTTTTCACCTCTACTACCTAAGGTTCATCTACTTTTATATTCAAGGAGTAATATTATCAAGTAACTCTCTATTCCAACTTAGTTTACTAGATTGGAAAGATCTAACCTAGATTCAACATAATCAACCTTAGGATTGAACACAAATTTGTACCAAAACAAACTTGCAAGCTACACTATCATCATTCAAGCCATAAACAATTATCCATTCACCCTAGAATCACAAGGATTCTAGCCAACTATGCATATGATAAAATCTAGAACATAAAGAGAAGAACACAAATAGTTCATGGTATTAAAATGCAAGGGAATAAGAGGTATAAACTCAGTAGTTCAATCTTCAAACATCCAGGAAAACAAAATACACTATAGCTGCAATATTCACTCGCCAAAATATGAGAAATCTCTATTTTTACTTCTAAAATCAACTAGAGGAGGAAGAAAAAGAAGTTTAAGAGGTACAAAAGAAGATACAAAGCAAATCCAACCTCACTAGCACATGGCCTGCAGTTTACTTATATACTCAAGCTCTTAGAAAAGTAAAGGTTGGCCGAAGAAGTTATGAAAAGGTAATCCTAACACATGCAAAGAGGAAATGTCTCCCCCCTCTACAAATCTCGGGCAAAATTGAGGGTAAGTCGGGGTCGAGATTGGGGAGATGTTAATTTTTGCCTTGGAACTTTTGTGAATCTCGTCCCCTGATTGTCAAATCTCGGCCCGAGATTGGGGCGGAGATTACTCTCAACTTCTTGCATCTCGGTATATGCAAAAATATGGTAGGGAGTAGAAACCCATAAGATTTGTTGGATAAAAGTTCATGAATGTCCATGATTAAAAGTTATATATGGTAGTATATTGTATTAAATAAAAAAGGGACATCTTCTTTCCTCTTATATAATTATAGGTTTTTAATTTATGACTAAAATATTCAAAAATAAATGTTCATTCCTTAATTAAATTATTTGCCTAAAATATATTTATTCATTTTAATCTTCATACAAATTGTATATTTTTAACGACGACCTAAAATATAACGAGCATTACAAATTTCTAACGACCTACCTATAAAATATAAAAAAATCAAGTATTAATGACCTAACACTGTATATTTTTAACGAGCATTACAAATTTTTAAATATTTTAACGAGAATTACAAATTTTAACGACCTAACATATATTTTTTAACGAGCATTATAATTTTTTAACGACCTAACACTGTATATGCAAAAATAACGACCTACCTATATAAAATAAAAAAATCAAGTTTTAACGACATAACACTGTATATTTTTAATGAGCATTACAAATTTTTGAATATTTTAACGAGCATTACAAATTATACGACCTAACATATATTTTTAACGAGCATTACAATTTTTTAACGAGTGTGATATATAAAAATTAACGAGCAGTATTTATATGAACAATTGATTGAACGTTAAATTGAAATAGGGTGGAAGTTATATTAATATATTCAACCCAAAAATAAAAAATCTGATTTCCTAATATGTATTATATTTAATTAATTAATAAACAATAAAAATTGAACATTCATGTGATTCTCTTCTTTACAAGCCTATTATGCACCTCCCATCATGAACGTACAATTTTTAATACAACGTATCTTACGGGTCATACTCTCTACCCTAAGAGTTGTTCCTATCGGATTTTGACCTTCTATATATATATTACAAGGTAAAAAATATTAATACAATGCCCAAAAAATATATATATAATTCACTAAATTGTAATTTATGAAAATCATTGATAAATAAAAATTTTTAAATATATTTATTGCTTACAAAACTGTAGTAAGCTTGATTAAGTCATACATATATTTGAAATTTAATGTTATGTTATATTATAACATAAAACAAAAAGCGATAGATATAATATCCACTTCAAAAAAAAAAGACCGATAGATATCTATCATAGATGATCAATAAAACAGATAATATGCATTAATTTAGGTCAAGGTTACACAGTAAAAGCTGGGAGTTTTGAGTTCTGGCCCATAAATAATACTAAAAAAAAGAAAGAAACATAATTAGTGCAAATCATAGAGCTGTTCAAATCCGTTGATATGATCATGTACAAATTCCAAAGGTGGACCAAAATAACATAAATATGGACGGCACGATTTCATCCAACTCATTTCATGCCAACTAACATAACTATATGGATGGCACGATTTTCATTTCATTTTTTTAAATTTATTTCAATTCAACTTCTTTGGCTGTCACATGATTCCCAATTCAATTTCTTTTAATTTTATTTATTTATTTTGTAATAGAACCAATTCAAACCCAAAGAGGTGGCAAAAACTATTAAACCCTCTATGAACACATCTTTTCAAACCTCTCCATTTTTAGTTTCATTCATTGGGAGCATATTGATCGATCAAACAAGCTTGCTTTGTGAGCTCTTTCTATGGCTCCCAAGAATAACTTGCAGAGGAGGCTTCTTAAGGTCATCGTCCTCGGCGACGTCAGGTACGTACCTGTAAATGTTTCTTCGATCTTACAGTTTTAATTACCTTGTAATTGAAAGGTATTTACGTATAAGTATATATATGTTCTTGTTTTGTTTCAGCGTGGGCAAGACTTCTCTTATCAAACAGTATCCTCTTCTTCAATGTTGGACGTTCAGATAATCAAGAAATGTTTCATCATTGTTTTCTGAATTCTTTTTGTGTCATCATTTACCTACTAATAATGCATGTTTGATTAACAATATAAAAACCCTTGTTTGTGATATTCCTTCTATTATTTTTTGTAATTTGAATATGAAGTTTCATTTATTACTTATATGTAGGAAGTTGAAAACTTAGATTTAGGGTTCAATGCTTTTATTTATATATATATATATATAAATAGTATATATATATATATATATATATATATATATATATATATATATAATATTTTGAAGAGAAAATCATTGTAACTAGGTCCAATAAGGTTCGAACAGACCTAAATTTTGACCGATCCGACACTGACCCTAGTCTTTAGTCTAACATATTTGGAGGTTCGGGTTCAATTAGGGTCGATAAACGACCATAATGTGGTCCCGTGTTAAATTGGTCCGACGGTTACATTTGAGGAGCGTGTGGAAATTACAGCAAAGGGGATACAGAATTATAGATTGATTCTTTAACTAATAAATTACTTCAGATACGCAAATAGGAAGTTCAGCTTGCAGTACAAAGCAACCATTGGTGCTGATTTTCTTACAAAGGAACTCCAAATTGGTGATGAAATAATGAACTTACAGGTAAAACAAAATTCAACCTTTAATCTCCTATTTACCACATTATTTATCAAATGTAATTACTCATAATTATGAGGAAAAAAAATAGATATGGGACACAGCGGGGCAAGAGAGGTTTCAAAGCCTAGGACCTGCATTCTTCAGAGGAGCTGACTGCTGTGTACTTGTGTATGATGTGAATCACCTCAGATCATTTGAGGCCCTCCAAAATTGGCGCGAAGAGTTCGTCAAGCAAGTAAGTCAATACTGAATTGTTTGGTAAGAGATAGTAAGTTTTTTAGAAGATTAATCTAGACGAAGATTATAAGAGATTAAGCTCCAATAACTTTGGGCGAGAAGGGTTTGTTTTATGGGATTATAAGAGATTATTTTCAGTTATATAAGCCAATTTAATAATCTCATCTAAAATCTTCGTCTCTTACGAAACACACGCTCTAAAATATAATCTTTTGAACAACCTAATCTATCTGGGTTTTGTATTTTGATCTAATTTGAAATTGAATGATCAGGCGGGTATATCAGATCCGTTGAATTTCCCATTTATAGTGATCGGCAACAAGATTGATGTCGAGAATGGAGAAGCTCGAGTGGTAAGAGGAGACATTTACAAAATTTTACATAGATAGATGATATATCTTGATTATCAAAGTATGAATAAATGAATGAATATGTATATATATATATATATATATATATATATATATATAGGTGAGTGAGAAGAGAGCAAAGGAATGGTGCAACTCAGAAGCAACAGCAACAAAGCCAGAAGGCATCCCTTATTTTGAAACATCAGCAAAGGAGAATGTGAATGTGGATGCTGCTTTTATTGCTACAGCAAAGGCTGCTCTTTCTTATGGGGGTGTCCATGACATGTAAGTTTTATTAGCATAACTCAGATGATTTTTGTTCGTCGGATTCATATTTACGGTTTGATTTCTTTGCTTGATTTAGTAATGGCGCCTATTACGATCCGATCCCGAATTCGATTTCGGATTTGGAGCCAAAGTCAGGATGTGCTTGTTGATGTGGGATCATCAGACTCACAGTTTTGAATTATGTTTTTTTTGTTGTAAAGAGAAAAATATTACCATTATGTGTTTCATTCTTTTGTTATTTTTGTCTCATATTACATTATGTATCTCAGATATCTTTTGAGTTGACGTGAAACAACTACTATGTTTCAAAAAAAAGATTGTCAATTTGTCACTATTCTCTAGTCCGAGATTTATATACTATTCTACTAACTACTATGTTTTTTTACTTCCGTAGGCAACGCAAAGGGCGTTGTTCAAGATCATATTAAACAGGGTTTTTTTACAATACCAATTGCAAAACATTTCCTCAACAAACAAACCCCGCGTAATTGAACATTCAAGTGCTAATTTTGAATATACAAAGGAAAATGTGCACTTCTGCATATAATAATGCAGCAGAAAAGTTGGTAAATTTAAAGGCAACAAAAGCATAGGAAATCTTGCATTAAAATCACATGCTTTCATATCCAGTGCCCCCTGGGCTCAATTAGGCACCAAAGAAAGCACAACAAACCAATGTCAGAATTTGTGTTTATCCGCATAGATCTTATGAACCACAAACTTGAGAGACAAGAACAGGTTGATCCAAACGCTTTCAGAATGAGTATAAAGACTTTATTTTTTAAACTCAGAATCCCTCTTGACTGTTGATGTCTAGGGGATTTTACCCGACCGATGAAGTTGAATCTTAGATGAAGTTCCGGATGTCCAAGTTCTTCACGTCAACCATTGCGTCATCCTTAAACTCCTCCCTGAAGAGAGAGGGGGAAAAAGTATGAATCACTGGACAATAGTAAGTAGGAAATCTCATAAAGTTTCATTTTACAGATCCGCATAATGTTGGCCTATTCTTATCATGTCGATTTTTATTTCCAAAATCTCATCTTATGATCCCGAACTAAGATCATGTTTAAGAATACCAGTTCTTTGTGTTTATATTGTTTCAGCATTCATTTCTAACTTCAGTGATCTAAAGACTTTCCACCTATATTTGTATTTATCAACTATGAAATTGTGCATCTCCTTTTTTTTCTATAGGATAAGTGTATAAGGGTGTTTTTTTATGCCAAATCAAAGAGGAAGAGTTTAAAAAGTGATCAGTAAATGGTATCCTTTAAACATCAACTAATTCCACTGTTCTATTTTGGCTATGAATCATAAAATTTTATTTTCATCATTTACAAAGATAATATGTCAAGAGCTCGATGAGCAATTTGCTACAGACAATCCAACTATGCATTTTTAAAAATATAGATTATTTGTACTGAACAAAATTTTCCACTCACTACCCCCAAAAAAAATAACATTAAAAATGCAATAAGACATAAATAAATGCATAGGCTGAATTTAGCTTTAAAATACCAGAAAGCATGTGAATAGGCCATAAAGATATTAATATATTTACTACAGCATACCTCTTCTTTTGTGTGTCCATAGCCTCAAAAGTCTCCTTCTGCAACTCTTCCAGCTGAGCCTTGGCAATCTTAAGTTCCAACTGCTCTTCATATTTAGGCAAGTCTTCTTTCTGGATTCCAAGCCTAATTTTCAGGAAGGAAAATTACAAGTGAACATATCATATAGATGCTTTTTGAGTTCTAATGAAAAACCTTCTCCAGGTTAAGGACCACATTGTAAACTTCATGGAGGCTTTTTGTAGCCAACCAACAATGTTAACTTGACAGATTGTGATCTCGAAAATGTTCTAACACTTTTATAAAGCAAGACAAACCCTACTACACTTTTATAAAGCCAGTATCTACCCTGGAAATTACCCATTGGTCAATGGTTTCCGTCACCTTGGTAATCAACACTAAATACCAGTTCATCTCTTGGGTTAAATTTCCTAGCTAAGATTGTAGCAAGGAAGTTTTGCACAGTTTGGTTCCCCTCTAATGCAACTACACAAGGGAAGTACCAGTAATCAAGACAAGCTTTACTAATTAAAATTTATAATCTATACATACGTTGCATCTTACAAATCCTCAAGTATAGCAACTTTATGTTGCAAACCAATTTCCGAAAAATCTACATTTAAAATATTTAAGTGCATGGTGAACCGGGCTTTGCATACAGTGGATACTGTGGAGCTGCAACCCAAATGTTTTGTGCCTACAAAAACTGGGTTTACATAATACTGAAAAATGCACGCAATTATTAAAGTACGAGTGGGGTACAGCAATTATAGACAGCAAATAGGCTCATGTTCAAGTGTTCAACGTATGACAGATCTAATACATCTACAACAATATTGCTACGCTGCTGGCTTAAGAAAGAACAGTTATGTAACATGAAAACTTTAAAAATTATTCTGTGAAATCAAACAATAGAGCCTTCAAAGATTCAAAATTGCAAAAACGATTGACAAACAAATCAATAAGCATACACCACCAAGAACTGCTATATCACATAAGTGCTTACTTTTTGTTGATCTTATCAAACTCGGCCATCAGAACACCCATTCCTTTCTTATCATTTCTCATTAAAGGTTTCCCTAATTCCTTTTCAACCTTATCCAAGGCTTCAAACATCATAGTCTCTGCACCAAGTTCGTCAGTGAGGCCTCTCCTGAACAAGACAATAAACCCATAAAAAACAATTATCAAAAAGTTCTATAATGAACATCATAAAATGCAAGAAGAGTATTCCAGAAATATAGGACATGATTCCTGCAGTAACAAGAAATTAAGATCTATCTGAAATATTTCAGCACATACTTGATTCTGATCTCCTTCAAGGTTAGGAGATAAGTACGAGCATCTAGAATACCATTGGTTCTTGTTTGAATAGTATACTGGATCCTCTGTGATTCTGAAAATAGGTCCGCCCTGCAATAAAAAAAAACACCTTTTAATTGCTGAAAGTCAGAACTCCACGTAAACAGTAGAGTTTGTCTATCAAATAACAGGTTACGCAGAGCACCAGAACCATGCATCTCACAACCTAATTCAAAAATCTCACAGGCCAAGGCTTGAATCCATATTTTTTGTGAAAATATGCATAAATAACAGGTTAGGCAGAGCGTCAGTAATTATACTTCTCCTTACCGACAGGTAAGTCAACATTTCCATAATGGTAGCAGAAGAAATCTAGACAGAAATAAGGTGGTAATTTTTCAAGAAGAGAGAGAGAGAGAGAAAATATAGAGTAGCAGAGATGCATATTTAATCAAGCTACTATAAATAATGTATACAAAGGCTAACCCCCAGTTTGTTTTGAATACATTATATTTGTTAAGAACCATTTAGAACATATTTTCTTGAGAACTATTCATTCGTAAATTCATAATGGGATTACAAATGAAACCCTACATTGAAAAAAGGAGGAAAACTATGGAACCTTAGTGCCACCTTGCATGCAACCAAGAAACTGAAAAATATTGAAATGAAGAGGTCAATCTTAAACGAACATATTGCACATAGAGACAGATTTCGGTTCATCCATGACCCATGGAACCAATCGGCATTGCTAAAAAGGAGGGTGAGAGGAAATTCACTACTCTGCTTATCCTTGATTAAACTATTGTGTGCAGATGGAGACAGTTCATCTCCATCCTTGCTAGTGATGAAGATAAAATGCCTCCTGTTTGCCTGATAACTTTATAAAGCATAAGCAGCAGCAAATTCCTCTCTCTCCTCCTTGTTGGTGATGTTAGTTGGTCCCATTAATCATTGTCAAAAGGAAGGCTTTTCCTAAGGGAAAATGCCCATTTAAGATTGACCTCAACGGCTCAACCATGTTCAGAAGACACAAAACATCTCTTCATATCAAGTTTTTTTACAGTTCATCAGTTCCATGGAAGATGGGCTAAGAATTCGTAGGGGGGGTTTTTCTTTTTTGATACAACATTTCAATTGTAATCCCATTATGAAATAGAGAATAAATGAATAAATATTAGAAAAGATAGAGTAGGAGACTGCATAATGTTCTAAACTGACATGACTTGCAATTTAAGATGGTAATTTTTAAATGACTGCCTCCACAGTCCAATGTCAAATCAATACGCACTATGACATCCGGGTTTATTTTCCAAATATTTTGTTAAGAACAGCAATCCCCACCACCAATAATTAAGAGCTTGGATGCTTACTTACTGCCATTTACTTTCAGAAAAAGAAATGCTCATACTAGAAACACTTTGTTTTTTCAGTGTAGCAATTGCACAAAACAGAGGCAAAAAGATAGTAAGTTATACCTAAATACCACAAGAATGAACATACAACGTAGATCCAAATTCACAAAATAAGAAGACGGGAAACAAGATTTTACTTTTCACGGATTGTCTTCATGATCGTTGCATATTGTTGAACAGCAGCAGGGTCATTTGGGTCAATGGTGATCTTCTCTTTACGAAGTATACCCATGGCTGTCTCAAACTTTTTCTTAACCTCCAAAAATATGCCCTTCAACATATCTTATCAACCATAATGCAATTCATGACCAAAAGCATTTCAGATAATAATTATATGATCAATCAACTAATTGCACTTAGTTTAAGAAAAAAATGCAACAGTAGCTACTCAAGTGCTAATTTAAATAATTTCCATGCGCATTTACTCGAAACACTTTTAGCTTGTGAATGACAATTGAGAGACCAGGATCATTCACAACCATTATCTGCAACAAACCTAGATATGTGAAAAATAAAGGGATCATCAGGAAAGATCACATCCCACAGCACTGAAATAAGAAAAAAAGGGATGGTCTCACTCATACCACACTAGCAGATCTATTGACCATCACCACCTTTATCATGGGTCTCTTTCTCACCACTAGCACATCTGGAAGGAGGCAAGAAATAGACATTGTTGACTCCCTCTCCAAATCCACATATCAATTCTTTGAAGAGACTTGAGAGAGGCAAGGGCTAGTGGAATGTTTGCCAGATATATAATAAGTTTGTTACTTTAACCTTTTGCTTCAAACCGTGCCAACAAAGGGGAAGGAAAAACTTCTCTAATCCATATTATTACGACTTACAAGAGCAACATTTGCAAGAGAAAATGCCACTCAATAATTTGCATCCCTTCAGTTTTACCCTCTTAAGCCCTTGCCAATTGGATCCTAAATAGGACTTTTATTTGAGACAAGCTACTCGGGCTTGACTCATGCTCGGCTCGTCAAAAGCTCGGCTCGAGCTCAATCAGCTCATTCATTTTCTAAACGAGCTGAATATAAAAACATTTTAAAGCTCGCATTAAATTTAGGTTCGCTTCGTTTATAAAAGAGCCAAGCTTAAGCATGTCAATGCTCATCAAAAGCTCGATCGTCAGAAGATCGCTCGAGCTCAATCAGCTCATTCATTTTCTCAACGAGCCAAATATAAAAACATTTTAAAGCTTGCATTAAATTTAGGTTCGGTTCGTTTATAAAAGAGTCAAGCTTAGCATGTCAATGCTCGGCTCCTTCGGCTAATGCTTGGCTCGTTCGGCTGAAGCTCGGCTATTTCGGCTAATATAACACTATATGGGTGCTATATTAGCCGAGCAACTTGGCTCATGCTCGGCTCGAAAGAAGCTTGAGCTCGTCTATTTTCTAAACGATGTGAATATGAACACATTTCAAAGCTCAATTAAAATTTAGGCTCGGTTCGTATAACAGTCCTAAACCCTATATATAATAATATATTCTGCCAAATAGAGTCTAAGCTTCAAAAACTGAAGAGCAAACAGAACAGAGAATTTGAAACAAGACCATAACACCATCATATACACAAGATTGAAAAATATTTGTCACTAACAAATTTGTTGCTGTAATGTAACAAGAAGCAAGGAGTGTACAGACACATTTTCACATGACCATCTTGTAAAATGTTTGGAATGGGTTATATATTATGCAATGGAAAATGAACTTTTCAAATAAGGCAAAGCCTTACCATCTCCCTTGCTAGCCTGGGGTGCAGGATTCTTGGCAAAGAAACGAACTGAAGTAACATGCTCTGGCCGTAGAATTGCCTGACCAGCATACACCTATAATAAGAATTACAAAGACTGAAATGAGACGATTTAATCTCTGCTCAAGCGAACTCACAAAAGAATAGTCCAATTTTGTATTACAAGAGCCAACATACTAGAATGAGATGTGTTGCCACAACAACAAACTCTAGCATTTAGCGACTTTTGGTGTTTGGTTCCAAGTGAAACCAAACCACAGCAAACCCACTTCCAAAATTGCCACATATGCTAGCACCATCAAACGTTACCCACTCGTGTCTTAAACATTCATAACCCACTCCGAAATTGCCACATTTGGGAACTAGTCATGAGGATAATCATTTGTGACGATTAGTCACCTGATGAAGATCGCACTAATAAAGTGGAAAATTGGAGATGGATCCATTGCAGGAACCCCCACCCCCAGCCAAAAAAAATGCGAACACAAATGGTGAATGCGGTCATGCATAAACCCTAAAGTCTCGACATTCATCTCTATTTTGATCAGGAAAAGCCTAAATCCACTCAACTGAAACGAAACAGAAGAAAATCGGACATCGAACTGAGGTGAGACAAAGAGTGAAAGCCAATCAATAAAAATAGAAATATACCTGCTTGGATTTGGATAAGATGCGAGAAGCAAAAGCCATTGTAGATATAATGCTCTCTGATTGAGGAATTTCTTCGTATCAATTCGATTTCTAGGGTTTTGGTCTCCCTGTTTTTGTAGGGTCGATTGGTTCCTGCAATACTGGGTGAATAGAGAGTCAGCTGAAGAACCAGTATACACAGGTCTGATCCAGGCAATCTGGACCGTTCATCAACCCCGTTTTTAATTTCTTGGCAATTGGAAAAAAAAAATGTGATAATTGAGAAAAGATAAAATAAATCATGTTCTTCCATATCATGGATGACAACAAATTTATGAACCGGACATTAGATCATTGAATATTGAGGTTTTTCAGACTTGAACCTGAGCCGACTAAGTTAAATTTCAATTTATAGGGTATATTCGAATATTGTTCAACGGCTATGAGTATAAAACTATAAATACAATCTCACCCAAATCGATTCATGCATATATGTTGGTAGGAATTTCAAATAAACTTTGTCAAAAAGCAGGTGAAAAGCTTGACTTGAGGGTGTGTTATATAGATAACTCGAGAGTTAGGCCTTGTTTGGTACTAAATTGTAATTTTTGGGATTTTTTTTTTAGATTCTTGTAGATGGAGATTATTAGGTATTGATAAATTTTGTTGTTTTTTGGTGTTTGATATAGGTTTATTGAGATAGATTGTTAGGGTATGAAAGGTATGGAAAGTAAACAATCCCCTACAAGGCTACAACCTCCTATAATCTTCATTCAAGATTTTTTTTTGGAGATTATGTTACAAAAAAAATCTTAATGAAGAATACAATCTTGTACTTCTATCTGATACCAAATAGCTCAAAAATTCTATCTCCAACAATCCCATAAAAAATAATCTAAATGAATCTCCAAAAATACAATGCCAAACAAACCCTTAGATTCTCAAAAATAGTTTGTAGAATCTCTATCTACATGTAAAATAGGCATTTTAACCATACATAACTTAAACATTAACCTCTTACTCTTTCAATAAACCTTCTATTACTCAATCTAATTTATTAAAACTAAATTGTCATAATTTTACATTAGAAATTATTTTAAAAAATTATTATTATATTCATCAGGGTAAACAATAAATGACTTAAAAATTATCTTTCAATCTCTATACAAAAAATCCTATATTGATCAAATTTGTTTTTTTTCCCGGGAGTTATAATTTTACATTGGATATAACAAAAAATTATTCTTATATTCATAAAAAGTAAACAATAAATAAATTAAATATTATATTATTAATCTCTTCTAAAGAAAAATCTATATTGATCAATTTATTTTTTCTATTTTAATTTGTAGAATTTTTATATTTATTACAAGTCGCAAGTTTTAACTATATATGTTACTGCATGTTAAATAGAAGTTAGAAAAATAAATGGCTTACATTAACCTCTTAACTTTTAAAAAAAATCATGTTAGTCATCAATTTAATTTTTAAAAACCAAATAACAGTAATTTTACAGTAGACATATCTAAAAATATATTCTTATATTTTTCAAAATTAAACACAATAAACGACTTAAAATCCCATCGTGTAATATCTTCTAAAAAAATCTTATATTATAAAAAAAAAAGACATATTTAATGAAAACTTTGTAAAACAATGTGATCGAATACAATATTTATCAATTATATACGAAGTTTTAATATAATCAAACACTACTACCAAAAAGAATGAGAACACAAAATCTTAAGACCCGTGCGTAGCAAGATACTTCCAATATGTTTGTACAATTATCAAATCAAATGTTCATTTTGCTGGTTCTGACATTGTATAACCTCGTCAAAAAAACTCAATAGGAAAAATAAAGGCAAAATAGTAGAGCAAATCAAATTTTGAAAATATTTTCAAACAAATCAAAGAAGTTGAATTGTAATTCCATGAAATTTGAGGCTCTCGGCCCAATATAATGAACCAAGGAGATGTTACAATCCAAAAAAATCTACTAATTAAACAAGGCCGTTTCTATCCTTCCATCAAAGGTATCGGAGACAAAAACTAAAAACAAGCACTTAAAAATATATGGACTCAAACACTAAATACTTTCACCGTATTGTAACTAGTAGGAGGAATACAAATTCCCTAAAGGAACTAACAACAATTAATGGAACTACTATTTCTTTTGAAACCATATCTGTTTGGAAGTAGAAAATAAAGAATTTTTGAGAAAATTATCTAAATTACCATTAGATTTACCTATATTGGAAGATAACTTCATCTTATCTAGCGACAAGGATAACATGAATTTAACAAAGCACCCAACTCATTTTTTATATTGGTTATGATAAATCACCAAGATCGGATGGAATGCCAACTGGTTTCTACCAGAAATATTGTGGCATACAGTGGGAACTGATGTTTCTAAAGCAATAAAACAAATAAACCATAATATTATAACACTAATATTCCAGAAACGGATAACCCTACAACAATCAACCAATTCAGAGCTACAAGTCTTTGCTCAACAATATACAAAATAATTACAAAAATAATTACGAACATTATGGAATGGATTATGCCTAAATTTATTCACCTTCTACAAGGTGCTTTTGTAGCAAATAGATCAATTCATGATAACATACTCATTGCAAAAAAAAAATTTCACTCCTTCCGTTCCATAAAAAAGGCAAGGAAGGTTGAGCTGCAATCAATATGGACATGGAAAAAGCTTATGATCAACTCAATTGGGACTTTATTATGAGAATATTAAAGAAGTTTGGATTTAATAACAAATTTGTGGGATGTATTACAAAATGTATAACTACAGTCTCCTTCTCCGTTCTTGTAAACAACGGACCAACTAATCGATTATTTCCGGAAAAAGGACTAAGACAAGGATACCCCTTATCCTCTATTTGTTTATTCTAGAGGCTGGAATCCTTACTCATATGATACAAAACGCTTGTAACAATTACGACAACAATATTGGATTATTGGTGTGTAGGCAAGGAACCCCTATCCCATTCTTATATTTTGCTGACGACATGATCATTTATACCGAGGAAAATTTAGCTTCATGCCAAAGAACTAAGCAAATATTAAAAACTTATTGCTCTATTTCGGGACATAAAATTAATCTATAAATTACTGGAGGACTTCCTCACATCTTGTATACAAATTGTTGGAGGACTTTATAGACCAATTTTATCATATTTCTACTACGTAATCATCTACTTTGTCTTCCTTCACAGTTACCGCACATGTCTTCCTCAACCTTACTTTTTGTGTGTCCGCGTAACGCACACACTAACACCTAATATTTGAAATAGAGTATAAAAAAGTTTTTAATTTATGGAATACTAAAAGGAAACTTTAAAAAATTGTTAATATAAAAAAGAAAAGAAAATAAGGAGATAATACTCAAGGGGACATTTAGAGGAAAAAAAAACATTTATATGTAACAAATCTAAATAATCAATGTATTGGGCCATGGCCCATGTAAACTTGTAAAGTGCAAAACAGGCCCAGACAGCCCACATACATAAAAATGCCCATTGCTACTCAGCAGCTATCTTCTCCAGCAAAACGGCAACAACTCCCAAGCCAATCTTCAGCACATGCCAGCTCTCCGCAGGTAATACACTCTTCTCTTCTCCCTCAATGCCTCCCTGTCGTGAATCGTGATAATGCCAAATTTATTACCGTCAAATCTGTCTTGATTCGTTATTGATCGAACCAATTTGCGTTCTCATGAGATCTCTTTGGAAACTTTGACGCTTTTCGCGGAAATTGCATTTCTTAAGAATGGATTGTGCAGGTGAAAGAGTTCCGAAATCCACAGTTCTTATGGCGCCTCTTACGATTTCCGTTGATGGCAAGAGTTCCTCCTCACTACCAGCTGGTAATTCGCATTACTTGTTGCTGTTTTACCTCCCGTTAGTATTTTTCTTCTTCTGAGAAATATTACCTTCAGTGAAGTTAGGGCTGCTTAGGATTTATCAGGAATCATATGCTGGATAATTTTGGAGTTTTACTTAATTGTACATTTATAGATTTTTATACTCTTATTTTGAACGTTTGATGTTTGTTATTTCTACTTGGCCGTTATTGTTTAACTGTCAATTTTCACCATTGCTGCCATGACCAGTTTTCTAAAGAGCTAAGCTGTTGACTAGGTTTGATCTCTTCTATGAAAAATGCAAACACGTGATTAATCTCTGAGCAATATACTTGATGTGTCTGAAAAGTGTATCTCAAATATAGTTTTGAGTGATCCATACCTGTTTAGTTCAATAATGATCCAACATGTTTAAGTTTACGGATTGTTATAGTATCCAGACAGTAATTTTAAAATTGACAAGGTAATCAATTACTTTTCATACAATGATCCATACCTGTTTAGTCCAATAATGATTCAGCGCAGTTAAGGGACGTTGGGACTCTAATGTTTGTGACCTTTTAATTTATATCTCATATAAAATTTCAGTTCTAAATAGGAAAACAGTGTTTTGTGTAAATCCTAGGGTATTCTATCAATTTTGGCTCCTTTTTTGTATATTTTGAACAGATTGTAATTACTTCAATATAATCTTCACCTTTTCACCAAAAAAAAGAACAAAGAAAATCCCAGACTTTATTGGATACACTTTTTTTGCATGCACTTTTTTGTGATATCATTTCATGTGACATATAAAACGACTGATGAATTTTACAGATATGATCCCAAAGAAAGTCCATTTTCCTCAGGTGGGGAGAAAAAAGCCTTTTGCATCAGCATGTATGGAAGAAAAACCATTTGATTTCTTTCAGTCAGTGATTGGTATGCTCTGATCTCACTACTGGCTTAATTATAAAATTGATAAGGCAATGAAGTACTTTTTCATTTGAGATAAGTTCAGATGACAATGCCTCTTGAACTCAGTTTACATATTTGAGAGAGAGAAGAGCTGCGCAAAACATTTTGACAATTATTGATTGTTTGAGTAGCTTGTGGAAGACTGACAAGAATATTCTATTATGATGATCAAATTTTCATGTATCTGTAGGATTGTAATAAAGAGATCCATGAAGATGTTTCTTACTGCATGAACTTTCTTTTATAATACATGCAAATTATCACAGTCTTCTCCCCATCTTTGATTTTTTTCCCCAAGCAACTCCCATCTAACTTATTGTTTGTTGGATATTGCCGATCCTGTTATCTACTATTTACTCTTGGTTGGCTTGTCAAGTTCGCTATTTTGTGTAGCTCATTGCAAACAATTACCTTCACACTATTTTTTAATGTATATAGATGGCATTATTGCTGGAGGTACCGCTGGTGTAGTTGTTGAGACAGCTTTGTACCCAATTGATACTATAAAAACACGTTTACAGGTAGCCTATTTCATGTTTAGTAACTTTGGATCTTGAAGCCATTGATTCTTTAACCTACTTGGCTAGCTCTTCTATCATTTTATTTTCCACGGAGAGAAAGAGGAATGGAAATGCTAAATGATGTGAACTTATCTGTATCAGTAAAATGATCTTGCTGAAAATAGCTTCTTCCTCTCCCCCCCTCCTATAGCTCATACATGGATTGACTTTATAGTATATATTACCCATGTGTCCACAGTGCTACTTGTTTTGGGTGCAGGAGAAGGCATATGGTTTTGTGATATTTTCCTGTGCCCAAATTTCTGGTTCCAATTACTATTTAGCTCTTATGATTGGAACTTTTAGCAATATTTGTTGCTTGTTCAATTGCAGGTTGTTCGTGGTGGGGGCCAAATAGTCTGGAAAGGCCTCTACTCGGGTTTGGCTGGAAATCTTGCCGGGGTCTTACCGTATGGATCTTTGTACCTTTTTAAAAATTTTGACTATCTGTGCATTTTTTGTCATTGAGATTATGAAAGCAAGACATTGCAAGAACTTGGGATGCATGGAACACATAGTTTATTTTTTGATATGTGAGTTTTCTGTTGACTGCAATCACTAGATTAAGAACAGACATATGTATAAAGTCCCTCGACCACATATCTATCCATATATATAAATTCTAATAACAATCATATGTATAAAGTCCCTCTCCCACTTATCTATTCGGGAACTAACAATTAAGTGATGTACGGATTATTTTGTATTGGTTGACGTTTCTATGGAAGAGTGATAGGCTTTTCCCCTTCCCCGACCCATCTCAAGGGTTGCTGTAAATGGTTTCAGAAAGACGAAATCTCACAGAAGGGTGGAAATGGTACGGCATAATTAATAGACTTTTCCCCTCCCCAGCCCTATCTTAAGAATTTTAAATTGATAGCACTGGCCTGAATTCGTTCGCGTACAAATAACGTTCTAGTTCGGGCGAACTAGTTCAAAATTTGTAGGAGGGGATCAAACTTGGAAACCCTTCACCGTTTTAAAGCTTTAAACCTATCTTAAGAATTGTATTTATAGAAAGTTTAAGGATTAATAACACTTCTAATGTCAAATATTGTGAACCAAAATTTAAAGCTCTAATGACAATTATTGAGAACTAGAGGGAGTATGCCTTAGATGTTAGCTTTAATTTGTGTGACATTGTTGCATACCTAATACCAAAAGTATGGACTTAGCATCCTATGTCAATCTCATGGGGAAATTGTTACGAGGTTTATTTAACCTCATGGACTCAATATCACGAGCTAGCTTTCGTAGTGTGGTTTTCCCAAGGCTGTATCGAACTTATAGTTATTGTTGCATGTTGAACATACTGTTTCCGTTGCATGCATCTATTCCTGTTTAATCTAAGACTACTGGAATGTTAGAATATATATAGTAATTCAAGTACCGTTTTTCACCCTGCAGGGCTTCTGCTACATTTGTTGGTGTGTATGAACCTGCAAAGCAGAAGTTGTTAAAATTGTTGCCTGAAAATCTCAGTGCTGTTGCTCATTTGGTGAGAGGTCTCTTTTCTCTTCTTTGAACATTGTCAATGAACGGGCTATCACAATTTTAGTGTATTTTACTTGTAGAAATTCATTTAAATAAAAATCTACTTGCAGTTGAGTCCCCTTTTCACAAGTTCATTTGAAGTTTCTAACAAAAATCTACTTGCAGTCGATCTTTCTCAATTCTCAGCATCCTCGTACATAACTTCCTTGTAGCAAAAGACAAATGTACTATCAGAATTACATATTTGCTTCGTTCATTTTGTGGCATTGGCTGGCATTGATTAATCTGCTTTCTTGATGATAAAAATGACAAAATTGTTTGCTCACTTTGTACTATATTGGATAAAGTAGAGCAAAAAACTTCTCTTACATATTCTATTGCTTGCATTACTTGGTGCAGACCGCTGGTGCCCTTGGAGGGTTGGCTGCTTCTTTAATTCGTGTTCCTACCGAGGTAACATTCTCGATGCTGTAGTTATATGTTGAAGAAGTGATTTTCTGTGATTCATTGGGCTTTCAACTCTTGCCAGGTTGTTAAGCAGAGGATGCAGACAGGGCAATTCAATTCAGCCCCAAATGCTGTGCGTTTAATCGTTGCAAGGGAGGGATTCAAAGGTCTTTATGCGGTATTTAATGCTATTCTTCTGATCTCTTCTCGGAGTAATATACCATAAGTTCTTTTTGATATCTTTCTTTGATGTTTCCCCCTTTCTTTTATAAAAAAAAGCTACTAGAATTGATTATAAGTTGTGTCATATTATTCACAATATTTGCTCGTTGCTACATTCATCTGATAATGCAGGGATATGGATCATTCTTGCTTCGAGATTTACCATTTGATGCTATACAATTTTGCATATATGAACAACTCCGGATAGGATATAGGTTGGCGGTAAGAAAATTTTAGTACTACTGCCTTGATTTTTTCTTCCAATTTTAATTCTTCTAACTCAAAAGATGCATAATTCACGAGGTGCTTGATTAGATGATCACGAGGTGTTATTAGATGATTATATATTTAAAGTTTTGCGATCTTTCCCTGTTTTCAGGCTAAACGAGATCTAAGTGATCCTGAGAATGCTGCGATTGGGGCATTTGCAGGTAACATGAAGCTATTGTCATGATTATTTGGATAAACTCTTGATTTTTTATTTGATGCTTATGGAACGAATAATCCCAAAACCAGAACTGTTTGATGAAAGCTTGCTGGTTATATACTTCAGGAGGACACTGCTATACGAAAACTTGGTACTTCAACTCAATGGTTTTTTTTTGTAGGTGCAATGACGGGTGCCATAACTACTCCTCTTGATGTAATTAAGACCAGATTAATGACCCAGGTGAGCCTAATTGTAATTCAGCGTTTCTCTGAAGTCTGTAATCTTGTAAGGAATATCATATTCTTGAGTATTCCTGTTTAAGTATCGTCTTGTGGTTTTTGCATTGCTTTATTCTATCCAGGGTTCAGCTAATCAATACAAAGGAATTTTCGACTGTGTCACGACAATTGTCAGGGAAGAAGGATCTAACGCTCTCTTAAAGGTACGACCTGCATGTTTATTGTTGTATTAGTCCAATTGGAATTATCATCTTTCTCCTTTCCCAGATGTCACATACACTTTTAATCATAAGTTTGGGATCATATTTTTTTAATCGAAAAGACCTTTCACCAGAACACGGCTTTTAGCTCCTGACCTCTGAAGCCTGATATTACAGTGGTGTTTGGTTCTGATTGGGGTTCTGCTATGGAGTTGGCAACTGGGCAAAAATAAGATTTAGTCAACTGAGGTTCTTTTAGGTTAACTCAGAATCTAGGTTACAATCTCATCAAGTTTGTTTGTACTGTCTGACCTTAAATACCGAAAGAACAATATTTAAAATTTGTTGCTATCGGGAATTGGTCAATTTATGTTCATCCTTGTATGGTACAGGGGATTGGGCCAAGAGTCCTATGGATAGGCATAGGTGGTTCTATCTTTTTTGGTGTTCTTGAAAGAACAAAGCGCATTCTTGCTCAGAGACATTCTAATGCTATTGGTAACCAAGACGCTGAGAGGAAGCAGGACTAAGATGTAAGTATATGCTCTTTAGTATATACTTTGAAGCTCTTACGTACCTCTTTACGGGAATTCTTGGTTGTAGTACATGTTCTGTGACAGTCAGCTAGGGGATTCCAATTGTATCTTAACGGTTGAAGCTAGTTTGAATAACATACTATTAGTTTTTACATCCCTTTCCAAACTATTGCTCTTATTATCTTGTGTTCTCGCCTTACTCGGCTCATTTCTGAGTTCCCTCGCCATCATATTCAGTTAGCTTGTAGCTGCATTATTTGTTTGTCCTCTTCCGTTTGATGTTTCATTGTATTGTTCTATTCATTTAGTGCCCGTTTGGTTGGTGTGGTGGAATGAAAACGGAATTGAATTGATTAAGGGGAAGGAATGGAAATGGAATTGATTAGCTTTCATGTATGAAAAGACCTCTAAACAAACATAGTTTTTGATTGATTCAGAATCATTCCGTTAGCGGGAATGATTCCTAGTGGTACCAAACGAATAGTGTTCTTTTTCTTGGATCTGTTGTTCTTTAATAGATAAACGGTTAAGTAAGCTTCCATTGAGCTAATTTCACAACCTTTCATAATTTAGAGTGTATTATGACAATTAAAGTAGGGTTGATCAATAATAACATACTAAGTTTTTAATTTTTTGACATTAAATGTTTAAAAATATACTCCATCCGTTTTTATTTAATTGTCCATCTAGCCTACAGATAGTTTTCAAATTAATTATCCATGAAAATACATTTAATGTTAAATTTTTTCATTTACTCTTCTTGAAAAATAAAAATTTATAGTTAGGGAGTAGTTATGGTGAAACAGGTTCTTCTGATATGCGGATTGATAAACTTAGTAAAATGTGAATTTTTAATTAATAAAATTTGAACTAAACATTATTTTTGAGCGGATTGATAAACTATATATTAGGAAAATGTGAATTTTTAATTAATATAATTTGAACTGAACATTATTTTTTTGAAAATAACATAAAATAAAATGAATTATTAGTGCACAAAATACGAATAAAGATGGTATTCAAATGAAAGAAATAGGTTTTTTAAAAATATATCTTTTTTTGTTAAAAATCATATTTGTTATAGTTTTAGTTTGAATTTTTTTACATTTATGGTTCATTGTTTTGTTAATTTTAGTTAACATATTATACAACACTAGTTTCATGCCTTTTCTCCACTCTTCTCGAAAAATGTTTATGAAACATAAATTTAGTAGTTTTATTAATTATAATATTTGTTAGTTCAAAGCTTTTATACCATTGGTTCATATAGAGTTTTTTATTGAAAAAATAAAAACCGTAACTCCTTTTATCACATATAGAACGCGCCCCTCACGCGCCGTACTTCCTCCCTTCTCTAAACGAGAAACAAAAAAATCCAAAGAAAAACCCTAGCCGCCGCCATGGTGGAGATGGCACAATCGGCTCCGCCGGACCCCTAAAAACTCAATTTCTCTACGCCCAAAACGATCTAAGCCCTAGAATTTTCGTTTCTCATGACTTTCTAAGATTAAAGTTCATTGAGCGGCGATGGATATGTCGTCCAAAGACCGAAGCGGCTAATAAAGGATGGAGGAGGAGGGCCCTTTTCCTATTCCCTTATAAGAAGACCCGGAAAAAAGATGCAGGATTAAGCCTCACCCCGTGGATCCATGGTGAAGACCGATGGACTGAAACTGGTGAAAAGTTTTGCCTCAGGATCTCGCTTCCTCTGTCGAAGATTCGCGCAAACCATTTTTGTGGGGAGTTGTTCGACTCCTTCGCGGCCCATTTATCCGACAAGCGGAATTTCGAAAGGCGTCTCTAGAACAGGCGTCTGGCATCTGTCTTGAATGTCCCTCCCTCGATGCCTGTGGATTGCTCTGCGTTCTATGAATGGGTGTTTGCTTCCTCAGGCATTCCATGTTCTGTTTTAGCATCCAATTACAACAACAATTTCGACCCTTATCTTCCCAGGTTGTTTCTTTTCAACTTCCCTTTCGATTTCATGGATTGATGGATCTATCATCCTTTGTGCTTAAGCAATGAAGTTATCGATTTACTGAACCGCTTGTATCATTGCATTCCTAGATCTTCCTTTGTGAATGCTGTGAAAATTTTGAATATTTGGTTTCGGAGCTTGATTCTCGTCGTTGGGCTCTTGTGCCGATGGAAAGGATACCATATCGGTCCTCATAAAAAAATTCTATGTGTTTTCATATGGCTCACAAGCCTTATCAATCTAAATAAGGCAAAATCATGCTTAGTTAGCTTCGTTTTCTGTTTTGCAGAGACGAACCAATACACCCTCTTTTGCTTATCTACTTCTCTGCTTAGGGTTTTAGGTAACTTGTTCTTATGTATGTGTAATTCAATTAAAAACAATCATTATCCATGCATTGTCCATCTTCGCTACTATTGTTTGATTATTAATGACCCTGACTTAAAAATTATACTCCTATTTGAGCTTTATTGCTGTTTTAAATCTATTATGGTAGGCTGGCTTTTGTCTATTACCCCTCAAAACATATCTATCCCACTGACCCAGTTGGAGAATTTGATTCGTCTGTGTTGGGTTTTAGGGTGGGAATCTGCTTTACAAAGCTTTGTTTATGCCGAGTTTTTCATTAACATGATCTCTTTGAGTTCTCTTTGGTTGTTGAAGATTAATCCCGTTGTTAGTGTGTGGGTAAGATTTTGTTTATCTTGCGTGAACCCCATGTTGACTCACCCCATTACAAATGCTTGCTATGGATTAGACCAATCCGATTCTAACCGATTTTACAAAATGCCCTCTCTTCTTTTTTTTTTTGTTCTGGAATGCTTTTTTTCGTTCCTTACAATTAGTATCCAACAACTTAGAAGACTTGATGGCTTGAATTGTTTCTCTTTGATGACTATTCTGGCTTGTGATTTGGCTGATGTTTCTCTTCAATTTATTTACTCCTGGATGTTTGCGTCTTCCTTACAGGATACCGTTAAGGATCTTATGATCCGGATGACCAACAAACGTGGCTATATCAAATACAATCATCAATCTCTTCCTTGTGTTTTGAAAAGATGTAAAAAAGTATGAGAAGGTTCTTTATCATGGGCTACAACCCATTTGTTCTGGGCTACAACCCATTAACGCTAATAAGGTCTTTGATATCACTGTCTCGGTGCTATTTTTTATTTTAAGCAAGGCTACAAAGCCATTACGCCATACAAAATAAAAATTATTACTCACCACTGCCATGCCAAGAAAGGCTTCTAACAGTTTCTCCTATCTCTGAATGGGTGCAGCTTGTCCAAATTATTAGCAGATCAGCTGTCTAAATTTTTTACAATTTTTTTTAATTGGACTACTTGCAATAAATGGGCCAAAACTGACTACAATTATAATATTTGCTATAAGTGGACCACAAACCCTATTTATCTACAAAATTATAAACAAAAGAATTGCCCAAGTGGTGTTTCTTGTTTGACCCGAATTATAACAAGGAAAAAATGCAAAAAATATGAGATGCCTTTTGTTACATCTCAAGGGCCAAAACTCATTCTCTCTGGACTACAACCCATTATAATCGACTCAAATTGCGTGATTAGGGGTGGATCTAAGGCTCGGTTGTGGATCCAACCTGTCGCTTCATTTTACAATTTGGTGTACCCAAAAATACAAAAATTAAAAGTACGCTTATCTAAGGAATTAGGATTACCGGACCTCTATGCCCTCCTAATTTTTTGCTTTAAAAGTGTTAAATGATAGTCAGCTTTTGGAATATTAGAGGAATGGGTTGGAGTAACCTCTGGACAAACCTCGATACTGTATGTAAAATCCACAATATTAAAGTTATCGCTCTTGCCGAAACCAAATCTGAAAAACCACCTGAGGATTGCCTATGGAAATCCGCAGGATTCGACAACATGGCGTATTGCCTGCTATTGGTAGGGTGGGAGGTTTATGCCTTTTATGGAAATCCTACCAACTAAGTAACCAAACAATAAGTATTATACACAAAGATGACAGATTCATTTGCAACAAGTCGAACAATAAAATGAATATCATTTTCGCTTACGCTCCTCCACAAGAAGCCTCAAAGAACCAATTCTGGACCTCAATTTCCGCATTTATTCGAGATTCCACTCTCCCTTGCATCTTGCTGGGTGATCTTAATGAAATTCAACAACATTCGGAAAAACATGGAGGGGCCACAATCAACTCAAATAGATTTAACAGACTATTGAACTTTAAGAGTTCATGTAATATGGAAGATATCCAAACTACTGGTAACAACTTTACCTGGAGGAAAAAACGGGATGGCCCGAGTAATATCCTTGAAAAATTAGACCGTGTTTTGGTTCATAATCAAATTATTCAATGGTACCCAAACTGAAAAACTAAAAACCACGCGTTTACCATTTCGGATCACTGCCAAATTACTTTGGAGTTAGAAGGAATGGTGACGTTCACCCCACATTCTTTTAAATTCGAAATGATGTGGACTGAACGGAAATCCTTTGAGAATATTGTTAAACAAACTTGGCGTTCCAACTGTAATGGGAATGAAATGTTTAAACTTATAAGAAAAACTCAACTTCTAAAAACAAAAGCAAAAGAATGGATCAAAACAAACTTCGGAAATATTTTCAAGCAATTGAAGGATATTGAGTCGAAACTACAAGAAATTCAAAGCAATTCAACTAACACAGTGAATCAAAACATCCAAAGGAATCTCCTAACTAAACAAAATCGACTACTTTCTTTTCACCAAAGATATTGGAGACAAAGATCAAAAAACACGCATTTGAAAAATATGGACACAAATTCCAAATATTTCCATCGTATTGCTACCGGAAGAAGAAATCGAAAACATCTAAAATAATTTACAACCAGAATGGGTGTTGTTCTAACCTCTGAAGCTGAAATCCGACTAGAAGTAAAAAAAGAATTCCAAAACAAATTTTCGAATTCTCCAATTGACCAATCTCTTCTTAATGAGAAACTACAACTCATCAAAAATAAAGTTAGCCCGGAGGACAACCTTCTCCTAACAAAATCTCCAAATAACGAAGAAATTAGAAATGCAACGTTTGATATTGGGTGTGATAAATCTCCCGGACCAGATTGTATGCCGGCTGGCTTTTATCAAAAATACTGGCATATTGTGGGAACGGATGTGTCTAAAGGAGTGAAAGGTTTTTTCAGAAGTGGAAAAATGTTAAAACAAATCAACCATACTTTCATAACCATGATCCCCAAAACGGATAATCCCACTTCAATTAACCACTTTAGACCTATAAGTCTTTGCTCAACAATCTACAAAATAATAGCTAAAATTTTAACAAAAAGAATGGAATCTATCATGTCTAAACTCATCCATCATCTTCAAGGAGCTTTTGTGGCTAATCGATCGATTCATGACAATATCCTTATTGCTCATGAAAATTTTTCACTCTTTTCGCTCAAAAAAGAGCAAAGAAGGATGGGCAGCCATCAAACTTGACATGAAAAAAGCTTATGACCAAGTTAATTGGGAATTCATCATTCTTATACTTAAAAAGTTTGGGTTCAATGATAAATTTGTTGGATTGATTAGGGAGTGTATCTCTACAGTGTCTTTCTCTGTCCTCGTAAATAATGGACCAACAGAGCAATTCTTTCCCGAGAAAGGACTAAGACAAGGTGACCCCTTATCCCCTTACCTTTTTATTTTAGGAGCGGAAATTCTTACACAAATGCTTCAAGACGATTGCAACAATTACGATAATCATATTGGTTTCTCTGTCTGTAGACAAGCTACACCGATCCCTTCTTATCCTTTGCTGATGATATGATCATTTTTTGCTAAAGCAAATGTTGCCTCTTGTATAAGGGTAAAGCAAATACTGGAAATGTACTGCTCTATTTCTAGTCAAAAAATTAACTTCCAGAAATCGGCTTTCCAAACAACAAGAAATACCAGCGATAATAATATCAACCAATTAAAAAATGCTCTAAATATGTGTCACACCACATCCCTTGACAAATATCTTGGATGCCCAATCATAAATGGAAGAGTGACAAAAGAAACTTTTGGTGAAACTAACCTTAGAGCTAAACAACAACTCCTAAAATGAAAAGCAAACTCCCTTTCACAAGAAGGTAGAAACACACTCATAAAACACAACCTTGCAACTAAACCTACATTTACCATGCAAAGCTTTATGCTCCCAAGCCATAACTTGAAAGAGTTGGATAAAACTTACAAAAGATTCTTCTGGAATAAAGGAGACCAACACAGACTCATTATTAGTTGGGACACAATTTGTAAATCAAAAAAGAATGGTGGCCTTGGGATAAGAAAATCTGTAATTTCAAACAAAGCGCTACAAATGAAACTCTGTGGAAAATTATAGCAGAACCAAACAATATATGGGTTAAAACTATAAATGAAAAATACTTAAAAAATAAGAACATTCTCCATTACCATTTGAAAGGTGGAGCTTCTTGGCAATGGAACAATCTTATGAAACTCAAAACTGAGTTCAAAAAAGGTATCATCTAGCAGATCGGAAACGGGAAATCCATAAACTTTTGGCACGATAGTTGGGTAACAACGATACCACTAATAAAAATGGTGCAAAATACCAACCAAATTGATACAAGCACTAAAGTTAGTCACTTCATAAATAGCTCAAGAGAGTGGGATAACAACAATATTGATAATGAGCTCCAAAATTTCATAAACCCGGATATTCTGAGAAAGATAAAGGAAACAATCATCCCGAAAAACGAGATCCAAGATAGACTATTTTGGAGATGCAGTAAAAATGGATGGTTTTCTACAAAATCGGCTTATGACATGATTGAAGAGGAATCAAATATCCAACCAAACCATTTTTGTGAATGAATTTGGAAAATGGATATCCAACCCAAAATTAAAAACTTTATTTGGAAAATTTCTGTTAATGGACTTCCGACAAAAGCAAAACTTGACGAAAGAAAAATTGCCGTAACGAGGCATTGTGAACTCTACAACCATCATCTTGAGGACCTACTACACCTGCTCTTGGAATGCCATCACACTAAACAAATTATCGCCAAAATCGATAAAACAATCTTAACCGAACTTAACAAAATTAACCTCCAAAATAAAAAAACTAGTGTCATCCTACAAGAAATTAAAGACAGAATAGGAACAAAAAAATTTACGTACCTTGCAACTGCATGGTGAAGTATATGGTTCTTCAGGAACAAAATTATCTTTAGTAATGAACCTATGGGCCCTGATAATAAGGTTATCACTTTCATCAAAAACCAAATTCATAACTGAAAAACTAACATAAGTGATGAGGACGATTACAACATAAAACAACAACCAAAAAGCTATATCTCAAACAAACGGAAAAAACACAATATTAAATGGGAAAAACCAAAACCCGGCTTCTTTAAACTTAACTTTGATGGATCAAAACTCGATTCGGGAATCACATCTATTGGATATGTTATTCGGAACCACAATGGCGATATCGTTAGCCTCGACGCTAAAAAAAATAATTTCAATTCGGTCATAAAAGCCGAAGCTTTTGCCCTCAAAACTGGGTTACAAGAGGCAATCAGACTACAAATTAAAAAGATCGAAATCGAAGGTGATAACCTGTGTGTAATCAAGACACTCCAAGGTTTGTGGAGTTGTCCGTGGGAGGTCGCGATGATTATATCCGACTCCAGATTGGATTTTCGCTTCTTTGACGAGATCCGTGTTAGGCATATTTCAGAGAGATAAACTGTGTTGCTGACCGATTGACCCATCTGGGAATCTCGACCCCCAACACCAATTTTTCTGAAGATTCCGAACTTAGTGTTCTCATCCGCAAGGATGCTTTAGGTTGGACTACCTCTAGGAGGTAGGCCAATCTAATCGCTTTCCATTATTCAAAATATATATATATATATATATATATATATATATATATATATATATATATATATATATATATATATAGTTTTTATTAGTTAAAATATTTTATATTATTAGTTCATACTTTATTTGAATTAATAAAAATATTGTAAAATTATGAACCATTAGTACAATATAGAACTAATAAAGCAAAAAAATTGAACTAAAAAAAGTGTGTAAAAAAAAAACACATGTCGCCTCGTACATGAATTTTGCCTCTTATACTTGTTGGTCCTTTTCCTTTTATAGTCTCTTTTTCGTTCTTAGTTTATCTTAATATGTGAGAAAAGTTGTTGATGGTCAATTTAAGTGAAACGGAGGGAGAATTAATATACGAGGTAAATGGTAGGATTCAAATTTGAGACACCAATGTAAGGTTCAATAAACTACAACTTTCAACTACTATTGAAGTACAATCTTTGAGTGTAATGTTTTTATTTATATTCAATATGGATATTTTTTTGTATATTTTAAATTATATAAAAATCGGGACCTGAAAGCCTGGCCTGAAACACGACTCAAACATATATGTTTAAGACTTTTAAGCCAAAATTCCGGACTCGATCCGATTTTGGCTCAAGAAAACGAGCAAAAAATTTTTTTTCAAAAAGCGCGGCCTAAGTTTGCTCAATTCTAATTATAATCGATAATGTTTTTCTTATGTTTTTGGCAAAGGTAGTTTGTGTAGTTTCTCTTACTCATAGGGTTTGTTTGTTGTTAGGATTTGAAAGCAATTAAGAGAGAAAATAACAAGAAAATTAATAATTCAGTATGCAACACAAATTTGTAATTGTGTTTAAGAGAAAATCAAGACAGTGTTATGAATTATTTTTATAATAACAATTACAATAATCAATGTGATTAAAATCCTAATTTTACTAGGTGTAGGAAGACCCTAGTAACAATGGACTTATGGCTTGTACGGTCTTTCATAATCCAACAATCTCACCTAGAGAGTAGATAAAATCAAGACAGTGTTTTGAATTATTAAGCCCAACCCATTAATAAGGATACATCTAGGGAATTGTTAAATACACGAATAACATGAGATTTAGGGATTTGGTTCCTATAAAATTGATTCATAACTTCACAATGAAATTATACAAATCTGGACCCTTAAATATAATGGAACACGTGAGATTAAGTTTGGAAGGCAATAATTAAGATTAGCGTTAAATATATAGTTTTATATACAAAGGAAAAACTATCTTTCTAAAAAAAAATTAAAAAAGAAAACTCACTTTCCAAGTTACAATATTTGCATATCTTTCAAAATCGGTTATTTTCTCTACATCATCCTTGCCTTTAATTTTCAGTGTCAACCATCACCATTCTCCATTTCGTTCTCTTGCAGACTATCTTTAATGAACTTCAAATTTCATCTCTAAAAATACTCTCCGAGTCTACGGTAATTACATATATACTCCTTTTTTCTTTATTTCTCACTTCAGTTTCTATCATGTTTAAGTTTTTTTATATATATATATTGATTATTGTATATATTTAGACATACAATACTTTCGGTCAAATTTTTATGAATTTACTAGTACATTGGATCACTTGAGTGGTATGAAATTTGATTCATAAGATGATGTTTGGAGGTTTTGGTTAGAATGGAGAAAGGATGGGTTTTAATGTTTGCAAACAATATGGAAATAAGAATAAGATGCGAGAACTCACTTCAAAAAGATTTTCATGTGCAAATGAAGGATATCGTGACATTAGTAAGGAAGTCACTTTATACAAGCATTTTCGGTCTGAAACCAAAACGGGTTGTAAAGATCGCATCATGTTTTTGTTGATCAAGGAAACATGCATATATCAATACATGACTTTGTATCTAAGCACAATCATCCCATTTATCAGAGACTAGCTATTTATTGTCTTTGTAAAGGAAAATATCTAAAGCTCAATCAATTCAAATTTACTTAGATGATAACTCTGGAATTAAGCATAAAGCAGCACATGAGTTTATAGGATCACATGTTGGTGGATCAAGTAACCTTGGTTATACCCACAAAGATGAAAAGGACACTCTTACTCAAACAAGTTGGTTAATTGTACACTCCTAAAGTTTTCAAAACTTTTCAAGATGAATATAATTGGTCCACAACAACCTATATCAAGTCAAAAGTTGAAGGTCAACCGAACAATGAATATATAGTTGCAATTTCTAGTAATGATAGCAAAATTGATGATGTAGAGTACAAAGTTTTTGGTGATCCTTTGACTCAAACAATTTCTTGTAGTTGCAATATGTTTGATAGAGTGAGATTATTTTGTGCTCGTGTTTTAAAGGTTCTTGATGCTATAAATGTAAATTGGTCCTGAAAAATTATATTTTAAAACGGTGGACAAAGAACGAAGAGAAACTTTAACGAATAGTAGTGGTAAAATTGTTGTTGATGACCCTCTGTTGGATATTGCACAAAGATATAAAGTTTTGTGTCGCCAATTTATAAACACAACTTCACATGCTGCCAACTTTGAAAAATCATCCTTATTTTTGGGTGATAAGTTGAAGGTTATTCTTCATGAAGTTGAGGAGATGTTGTCAAGCATACAACTTGAAGGACAAATCCTGCATATTTGTCAATTGTTGACCTTAATGTAAGTGTTCCGTAAGGGAATGTGGTCGTATCTTAGAATGATGTCTTGAAGAAAAAAGGCGGAAGAAAAAGAGAAAAACAACATATAAGTTTCATATATAAGTTTAAGTTTCATCAGAAAGAAGAAGAAGAAGAGTGTCACTTCTACTTCAAAAGATCAATCAAGTCACTTATGATTTTTATGATATTTTTAAATTGAATAAAAAATATAATGTTATGACTAAAATTTTTTTTTATGAACTAATAGATGTATAACTCGGCAAATTGAAAATAAATATAGTCAAACAGGAACAATGGGAAATGTAACAAAATGAATGAATAAATAAGACATTAATAGTCGTTTCACCAAACGGACAAGAAAAGACAATATAAACCAAGAAAATGTATGTCCAAGCAAGTAAACGAATACATATCAACAATGATGAAATAAAAAGAGTAGAAGAATAAGAGAAGGGAAGCAATTACAAGAAGCAATCAGAAGAAGAGAGGGAAGAGATAAAATACCTAAAATTTGCAAGAAGGGAAGAGATGAAATATCTAAAATCTAAAAGAAGAGAACAAACTTGTGTCAGCAATATGTGTACACGGTGATAGTCACTCGTTTATAGCAAGAGCACAAAATTGTATGTATAATGGCAAGTCTCGTCACATTAGACGGAGACATAAGCCCATTAGTCAACTACTCTCAACATGTGTGATTTTGATAGATTATATCAAATTAGCTGACAACCTAGCAAATCCATTTACTGAGGGTTTGTCACGAGACCAAGTTGAAAAATCATCAAAAGAAATGGATTTACAACCTACAACAAAAGATGATGCTTAATGTCCAATCCCACTTACATGACTAGAGATCCCACGATGTAGCTTCAAAGGGAAAACCAGCTCAAGCAAAATCTAGGTGTGCATTAGAGACATATGTCTTTGTCTAGTCCCTCGATGATATCAGTACTGCTTGATAAGGCATTGAGGTTTAAATTTAAGCGTTTAATAATTTTATATCCTTAAAATAGGGGTGGTGTATGAAATATACTCTTTATGGTATATCACCTTGTGAGTGTGACATGGGGCCGTGTTTAGGAGAATTTTGAAAGGTTGATTTTCTTCAAGTTCACACATGATTAAACTACGGTTGTTCAAGGTCAAAATGAACACGACAAAGAGAACATCATTCTGTGAAGGAGATGAAATTGTGTGATAGTTATTGTCTAGGTTTACATCAAAGTCTAGATGGTTCAATACTTCATGTTCACCATTTCACTAAGTAAATTCGATGGCTACTCATTATGGGATGTTCAAGGTTGAAAAACGCAACTGACTCAGATACAGTGATTCTTCATTTGTACTCTCAAAAGTTCATTCCCTTTTTTTTTATCAAAAACAAAACACGTTTGAGATTTATTTCTATTCATGTGAGGGATTGTTGGAATCATTATTACGAACTTGTGCCAGAAGGTTTTTCTTGAAAATTTTCCGGTAGGCTCCGGCCAATATCAATGCCAGAAACAGGAGCTTTAGATTCGTGCTTCCGAGTAATAAAATTTGGTATACTCATATGTATAAACTGATGTCGAAATGAATGACAAATTAATGTCCAAAAATGAGTGTATTAAATGCACATTAGGAGTATTAACTATGGAGAATATTTTCTCACATCGAGAATGTAGATATATATATAATAGGAACAAGTAGGAACATATTCTTTTGTAGGGAGTATGAACATATCATAACCACATGATATAAATAATTGGACTCCTTGTTCGGGCCTCGGGCTTTTCTAGGGTTTCAAAGCCCATCGTCCAAATAACTTCCGTGTAACTTCCCCAACCACTTTTAACCGTTTTTTTGGTGGTTATAACTCCCCAAAACCGTGCCCCCCTATGCCTATAAAAGGGAGATCCATTTGCACTTATTTCCTCATTCGTTTTTGCAACAAATAAGCTTTTAGTTCCATTGTATTGACATTGGATAGGTCTTTTTATAACTTGTTTGCAAAACTCGAAAGACCAGTAAAGATAGACATCCATCTTAGATTGGTTTTGTATTGACGAAACCTAGGAATACCCTTTCTTTACAAAGTAAGACAAGTAAGTCACTTAGTCTTTGTAACGTGTAATGTTTTATCCCACTAAGGTATTTGGATATTCTCGGTGTAGGGAAAAATACACTTAAAAGAAAAATTCAATTATAAAATGAATCATTACATAATCCAAGTCAATGATTTTAACTTATAAAAATCGGTTTATAAGACATGCAACTGAACTTAATTTATATTAGAGTTTCGTGTACTCCTTTTCGGAGATTACAAACTCTTGGTTGAGTTTTGTCTACCCCTTTGTTGAGATTACAAACTCTGGGTTAATAATTTGATTTTGCTTCAAGATATATATATATATATATATATATATATATATATATATATATATATATATATATATATATATATATATATATAGAGAGAGAGAGAGAGAGAGAGAGAGAGAGAGAGAGAGAGAGAGAGAGAGAGAGAGAGAGAGGAGAGAGAGAGAGAGAGAGAGAGAGAGAGAGAGAGAGAGAGAGAGAGAGGATCATGTAGGAACACTTCTTAGAGTAGGGAATAGGAACCAATAAGATCCGTTAGATTAAAATTCATAAACGTACATGATTTAAAGATATATATGGTAGTATATTTTATAAAATAAAGTGAGCATATCTTTTTCCTCTTATAGATTTAAAGAATTTTTAATAAATGTCTAAAATAATGAAAAATAAATGTACATTCCATACAAACCTGTAATTGATCGACAAATGAAAAATGAAGAAAAATATTGGAGAAGTGTATCTAGAAATTTGGTCATAAAATCGCTTTTTGTTCATAGTTCTTGTAAGCTTTAAATTTAACTTCAAATTCTAAGGGTCGTTAATTTTTATTCTCAATTTATTGAGTCCTTCATTCGTTATTTTTATTCTCAATTTCAATCGTTAAATTTTGTTTAAGAATATTAGTCGTTACAATTCATGTTTATGTTCAGTCGTTAAAATTGAACAATAATTTTCGCTCGATAAAATTCTAAGGGTCGTTAAAATATGACTTTTGGTGTAGTCGTTAGATTCATACTTTTATGTAGTCGTTAATTTTCGCTCGTTAAAATTCAAAGGGTCGTTAATTTTTGTTTCATATGATTTTTCATTCAGTCGTTAATTTTAGTTTCATATGATTTTTCATTCAGTCATTAATTTTTTTTTTAAGTTTCAGTCGTTAAATTTTTTGATGTAGTGCAAAAAAAATTTTTTAAGTTTCAGTCGAATTTTTTTTAAAAAGTTTCAGTCGTTAAATTTTTTTTAAAGTTTCAGTCGTTAAATTTTTTTTAAAGTTTCACTCGTTAAATTTTTTAAAGTTTCACTCGTTAAAATTTTTGATGTACTACAAAATTTTTTAAAAAGTTTCAGTTGTTAATTTTTTTTAAAGTTTCAGTCGTTAATTTTTTTTTAAAAGTTTCAGTCGTTAAAATTGAACAATCATATTTTTTTAAGTTTTATTCGTTAAAATATGATTTTAACGAGTCGTTAAAACTTTGATTTTAAGCAGTTGTCAGTTTTTGAATTTAATTTCATTCAACGTTAATTTTGGTATAGCCCAAAAATAGAATATTTGTTTTCCTAGTATGTATATTATTTAATGATTTATTTGTGAAAATTGAACAATCATATGAATCTCACCTATGGAAGCTTATTATGTACCTTACATCATGTCCGTTCAAATTTTAATTCTACGGATCTAAGAGGTTCATATTCCCTACTCTAAGGGTGGTTCATACCGGATCCTGACCCTATATATATATTAATTTGATTGGCAATTGGGACAACCGTCTACTCACATAAGTGAGACTACGACCCTTTGATCTAAAACCGGACACCGAATTCTAACATTTCATATATAATGCATTATGCACTGTGGAAGAAAAAAGATACATTCCATATATAATGCATTATGCACTGTGGAAGAAAAAAGATACATTCCATATATAATGCATTATGCACTGTGGAAGAAAAAAGATTAAGATGAATACATGATCTACTTGCATCAAATCTTCTTATATTAAAATGATAAATATGTCATCCAATTGCTTTTTTTTTTCCACGGGAAAATTGAAAGTACACTACATTTTGTAATAAAAATAAGGAGATTAACTTCTTAATCTTGTAATTACACATTGTGGTTTAATTTATCTTAAAGTAAACTACAAGGCCAGTTTGTACTACACATTGGACAACTTTACCTGGCTTGTCTTCCTACTTCTGTGATTGAACCTGAAAAATTATGTAGTTACTTAACTTTTAATAGCAATTAACTTACCTAGGTTAATCTAAGCACAAAGTCTCACAGCATATTGTATCAATATGATTGTGTTCGATTACTATGCAGCCATTAGATCACATTACTTTTTTTCTTTTGTCAGAATCATATTACATTAGTTTGAAACACTATTTTAGAGACAACTCTCAATCTAGTTATTAGCCTTCATATACGGTGGCATAGAAGTCTCATGAAGATCATACAGGTAAGATAACTATATCTAAAGTTGAGTTTTCATTTTTAAACCGACGGGAATATTGATAGTTTGATTTTTAAAGTGATCGATGTTAACATCTCATACTTTGTTGATGAATGACTTACTGTTCTATTAAGTTAAATTTTAACATTTGGAGTCAGTGATGCTTTGGATGTAAAAGCTCTTTCAAAAAAGAAAACATCACGACGGAATGTTTTTTCTTGAGCAGCTTCCCACATCGACAACTTGGGAGGTCTAGAAGTACTATATAAGTGTAATTTCTGCTAACTTGTTCGCCGAGCTGAGTAGCGTCAGCTTGTAACTTGGGCAAGGGCAATAAGGTGATGGAACCAGGCTTGGATTTACTGGGTTGGGCCCTTCGGCTGCAATGAGCAGGCTTGTCCGTTCCAAGCGATGAGTTGGGCTTCGTGGATTGGGCGTAGGCCCGGCCTAAGTTGTCCCTAGAGTGGAGGGTAATGCGTCAGGCTGGCTTCACAGATCAGCGATTACCTCCCGCTCTTCGCAGTGGAAGGATAACGAGCCGGCGGGCCGGTGGCCCACACAGCCCAGTCGTCCAGGCCCAGTGAACCATCACCTTTTTTCCCCTTAATCTCTTGGTGTTTTTTCTTGAGCAGCTTCCCACACCGACAAAATTTTTACTAGTCTTCTCGGCCTTTGATCAAGTGTTGCAAGTCTTTTGGAAATAGTGTCTCTGCTTTTTCTTAACTTTGGCTACCTTTTGCAACTTCTTAGCAAGAGTTACCAATGTTCTTCAGCTGATCATACTTTTCCTTTGTGATTTGCTTTGAAACTAATGTTTTGAGAACTGTAAATGGTTCAGTATATATGAGTTGCAGTTGGCTACCAGCTTACCAGGTGGAAAATCTATCAGCATTCAGTGTACATGAACTTCTACCAGTGTATACTAAATATACTATTTGGATTTTGCTTTCATTGTACATGAACTTTCACTAGTGCATACTAAATGTATTTTCCTTAACTTCTTGCATTTGCCGGTAAAATTATGACCCATGCTGAAAAAAATTAAATCGCAACCAGATAGTTCAATGCCAAGAAGCAACGAGCCGGGTCCTAACAAAACAGTACAACTGGATTTAGTAGGGGCCGCGCGAACGCAGGCCCCCGCCGCAACAAATAACGACGTACACTCTCCCACTTGGGGAGATGTTAGGACGGCGCCCCTCCGTAGAGTGCAATGGAGGTCACCTTCCCAGGCCACAGGTCTTATTGATCACCCGTTGACCCCGTCCAGGTAAGTATGTATTCCAGTGCCTCTCCTCTTTCTCTTATACACCCATCCACTTATCGAAGGCTGAATTATTTCGATGTGGGAAGCAAGAACGAAGGCCCGAGAGAAAACAACGATTTCTAGTTTCACTTCGCTTGCCCTGTATTTACTGCATAGATGAGCAACCATGTCTCTATATTTTAGTAAACTTAACGACCAAATCATACAACCTTCTCTTGTTACAAATCCCGAACCTCTCGGATGTCGAATAAATACTATCATTGATAGGGCTTCGCGATTAGTAGTCTTCAACTGTGCAGGAAATTCGACATGGTTTTGCTTCGAAACAAGCGATACATTGTAACATCAAGAGCTTATTCTTGTCTGCTATCAATGGATAACTTTAGTTGACTAATATGGATTTAACATGTTCAATCAAGAAAATAAAAATGAAAACCCTAATCCAAAAAGAGTACGCGCCTACACGCTCGCGAGGGAGAGAACCGTATCCCACAAAACTCAATGAAAACCCTAGCCCCCAAATCCCTTCACACCCCTCTTGGATTTCAAAATCTGAGAAAAAGACCCATCTATCAACAAGCATCCTAAGCAAAAGAAGATCCGCCATCGATGAAAATGCCAGATTGGGTGAAGGAGATCTGGATCTGATATCTTCGGAATCGCCGCCGCCCAAAAACCCTAGACCAAAACTCAAAGAGATTTCTCCTTCGTGTTTCCGATTTGGAACCGATTTCGGAGTTCTATGTACACTCCTCTGTCTGTACTCGGTCATTCCACAAAAAAACCCTAAGATTATAGTCGGTTTCTATGGAAAATCGAAAATACATGGCCTTTGTCGTTGGTACTGTGGCCGGTTCTTTCATCGGATCACCTCCATCAAAAGGAGAAGAAAGAAGATGACGTGTGAATGGCATATCCATCGGCTGCGAGGAAGTATGGGTCTCTTCCATGTCCAGGGGCGGAGGTCCTCCATCTGCGTTTCGGTCTCCACAAAATGCCGCCCGTTTCTAACAGGTAGATCCCTAAAAACGAACAAAGAGTGTTTATATGTTTATCCTAAGAACAAAGAACCGATTTTGAGATCAATCGATTCATCCAAAGGAACTTGGGTGCAGACTATTTATGAACTGAACAAAGGTGCTATAATCAGGTATCTCCTACACAATCTCAATTTAGATGCAGCACTAGGAGAAAAAACGAAAATGAAAACAATGTTCTATTTGAATAGTTGCTCAGTCTTCTTGAATGAAATTCTCTTCTTCGTTAGATATAATCGAATGAGAGTCTTTTGTCCTGCTTTTGGTCCAACCAATGTGACCCTTATCATGCATGAACTGGAACTTGCTACCCTGACATTGAACCCTATCATCAATCTGAACCAATTATGGCCTGTGAGATTTGTTCTCTTGGCCTCAAGCCGTGTGAATGACCACCCTTTAATTCGTGAAGCATATGAACTGTCTTGCTCAGTAAGAAGCATATCCTACTTGTTGAAATGCATTATAAGAATAGGTATATTGTGTTGTCTATTCCGTTTAGACATATGGACCTGGATGTGGCCTACTAAGATTTCAGAATCAACTATAAACTCAAACATTTTGATAGTTGCTAGAAAGCTAAATTATATTTCGAATCATTTACACCATAAACAACTTCTCTTTGTGCCTAAAACCCATATATTCTATGTGTGCCTTGCTCAAGATGAAGCTAATAACAACAAAAATTTACAGTTACTGCTGAGTTTGCTTTTCATTGTGATATGCGGTGTAGCAGTGCATTGGAATAGTTTGCTAACTCTATCAAAGGACAGATTGATCCCTCTGAATAATAGTGAACAACGGGAAGACTACCACCAAACTAAATATAAAGAAGTAATACCAAAGAGAACCAAACACCAAACTAAACACAACGTAAGATTTTTGAAAACCTTTCGTTACTCTTTCAAGCGGATATGCTGGCTATTAGGCTGGATTGTGTCTTTGTTTGTTTCTAAAATAGCTTTCTGGTTAAATTTTGTGAATTTTTTCTTTAGATGTTCTACAAGTTCTATTATGGAGATGTTATTACTAAATTTGAACTACTTGATATATATGAGCAATAATTTGTTCATGTTTCTAGGCAAACTGTGTACAGGTTTCAATCTCAGGAAGGTCACCAACTGCCTATATAACTTTGGCACGCCTTCTGTCAATAAGGAAGAAACAAAGAGAGGGCAAATCTCACAACAACGAACAATGTCAAGAACTAGAACAAACTTGATTGAAAGAAAAACTAGCTGGATGAGAACCAAGTACAGAATATTGATGATCACTTATGAACAACAAGGTGTGTGCAAGGAACCACTTAGGCTAACCCGTAAAAAGCCTGAGAATAATGGTTATAAGAATTCTGGTGCTATAATATTAGAAGCAGAGTTTATGTATACTCAATATGCATGCATATGTAAGGTTGCCCTTTGGAAACACCTCCCCTGCCGAAATAATTGTGTTACTCGAATAAAATGCTCTCAAACGAAAAATGCAGGTCAAACAAGCAACTTTGGTATCCCACCAATGGAATTTCTGAACAATAGGATACTACTGACATCCTTCTTTCCACAATACAGTGGGGACCTTTGGTGCTTTAGTAACAAGAGAGAAAATAAGGCCTCTAATGACCTGAACCTAGGAATAATAGATCAAAAAGGAAATCGAACAATCCGATTGTTTCATAAATCTATATGTAATAACCGCGATAATCCATACCTCTCTTCGAATAGCATAAATCGCTATAAAACATTGAATAGCATCAAAAGTGGAAATTTCATTTTCGACCACGATAATCGACTCGGCACAAAATATATACTTATGTTCACAATACAAACAATCAACGAACTCATTGATCACATAATAAATATAAAGGTAGGAATAGAGGGAAGACTACCACCCAAAAATCAATATAAATATAAATGAAATTAGCGTTTTGGAACTGTAGGGGAATGCGCAAGAAAAATTTCTGGACTAACTTAAATATTATATGCAAAAATGAGGGTATACAAGTCATAATCCTAGCGGAAACCAAATCTAGTTCTGAACCGGATGAATCATTATGGAAAAGTGCGGGTTTTGACAATATTCTTTTCATACCGGCACTAGGATTCTCGGGAGGCCTTTGCATGTTATGGAAAGAGTATCAATTTCAAAACGAAAAATTAGAAATTATCACAACACATAACATATATATCACTCTAAATCATATCAACACAAATTCGGGCTTCGAAACGCGAGTCTTTGGGATCTACGCACCACCAAATGAACATAAGAAAGACGAGTTCTGGTCTCATTTTGTTTCTGACTTCAAAGCATCAAGCAAGCCAACATTGGTCATTGGAGACTATAATGAATTAAGGGAATCCTCGGATAAAAAGGGAGGAGCCCCCATTGGCAATCATAGATATAAGAGACTAAATGACATAGCGGACCAATGCGGAATTATAGACCTCCCTAAAAAGGCAACGAATATACGTGGAAAAAAAGGAAGGAGGGAGTCGAAAACACATACGAAAAACTTGACAGAACAATGTCTACCCTAGAAGTCATACAAGAATACCCAAGTATTCACACTCGAAACCATGCATTTAATACATCGGACCATTGTATGATATCAATTAATTTGCAAAACCAAATCACAACATATAGAAACAAACCGTTCCACTTTGAATCTATGTGGATGCAACGGCAAGACTGCGAAAACCTAATCAAACAAACATGGAGAATCCAATTTCCAGGAACACACATGTTCAACCTTATTAAAAAAACTAGCATACTAAAACAAAATCTGAAACAATGGAGTCGTGTAAAATTCGTGAATATTAATACCCAACTAAAAACCGTTGATGAACAAATAGAAAACCTTCAAAGGCAGCTATTCTCAGCTTTTGATCAACAATAATAAGATAATGAGATTATGTAAGAAAAGAGAATGTATACTTGAATACCAACATAAATACTGGGTGCAACGAGTCAAAACGGCAAACTTGCGTTTTGGTGATAAAACACGAAATTCCACCATCGAAAAGCCACGGGCAGAAGAAATAAAAAGATAATAGCAAATATAACAAGAAGTGATGGGACCATTCTTTCTAAGGAAAATGACATAAATGAAGAATTTTTGGAAGATTATAGGACGCGTTTCCGAGCTTCAAACATCGACATTCGAAAACTCCAAAAAATCTTCTGGAAGTCGTACAACCAGAAATTACTAACGAAGAGAACACCGAGTTAGGGAAACCCTTCTCCACTGGGAAAATAAAAGCATCACTGTTTGATATCGGCAGTGAAAAATCGCCCGGGCCTGATGGAATGACGGCTGGCTTTTATCAAAAGTATTGGCATATCATCGGTCCAGCTGTCACTAGAGCTGTAAAAAGTTTCTACTGAACCGGTAAAATCCTTAAACAACTGAATCACACCTTCATTGCATTACTCCCAAAAGTCGAGAACCCAACAACTACCTCCAACTACATACCAATCAGCCTATGCTCCACGGTATATAAAATCATAGCCAAAATTTTAGCAAACCGACTAAGTTCAATCCTACCAAAACTAATTCACCCATTACAAAGCGCTTTTACGAAAAATAGGGCAATCCATGATAATGTCCTTATAGCCCACAAAATTTTCCATGGGTTTAGATCAAAAAAAGGAAAAGAAGGGTATATGGATATTAAATTGGACATGGAAAAAGCATATGATAAATTAGAATGAGAGTTTTTGAAGTTGGTATTACTGAAATTTGGTTTATGTGACAAATTTAGAAACTGGATTAATGAATGTGTAACAACTGTCTCCTAGTCTTTGTTAATAAATGATTCACCGACAACTTTATTTTGTCCGCAAAGAGGTCTCCGTCAAGGAGATCCACTATCCCCGCTCCTCTTTAACCTTGGAGCTGAAATTCTAGCAAGAAATATACAGAAAATTAGTAGAGAAAACCCACGATCAATTGGCTTCCCCATAACAAAAAACGGGTTAACAATCCCGTTTTTAGCCTTTGCAGATGATATCATTATTTTCACTAAGGCTACCACTGATGCAGGCAACAAAATCTTGTCGGTTCTGAATGACTACTGCGAAACTTCGGGCCAAGTAATAAACTATCACAAATCTGTCTTTCAAACCTCCAATAATGTACACCCTGCGAACAAAAGAAGAATCCAATCTCATCTTGGAATATCCTCATCAACAAATCTAGAACAATACTTAGGTTGCCCTATTATAAATGGAAGGGTTAACAAAGAGATCTTCAACTCAGTCATCCAAAAATCAAGACAACAACTTACGAAATGGAAAGCCTCATCTCTCTCACAGGAGGGACGAACAACCTTAATTAAAGCGAACCTTAACGCCAAACCAAGTTACCTAATGCAGGCATTTATGCTTCTTGCAAGCATTCATAATGAACTAGATAAAATCAATAGAAACTTCTTCTGGAATAAAGGACCTAACTACCACCCATTAATTAGTTGGGATAAAATATGTAAACCAAAAAGCCCTTGGAGGCACCGGCATAAGAAAAGCTGAGGATATGAATAAGGCACTACAAATGAAACTCCTATGGAAAATTATGGCAGAACCAGACAATATATGGGTCAAAATTATAGAAGAAAAATATCTCCGTGGGCAAAACATATGGAATTACGAATGTGGAAAAAACGCATCTTGGCAATGGAAGAAACTGACTAAACTAAAAGAAGAATTTAATAAAGGCCTAGGTTGGCGAGTAGGGGATGGAAACACAATAAATTTCTGGGAAGACCGTTGGTTATTGGATGAACCCTTACACTCAGTAGTGTCTGATCAAACCCTTATCAAACCATTGGAAAAGGTAGACACGTTTATCTTGAATAAAAAATGGAATGAACAACACCTTAATCAACTTGAAGGCATTATTCCGGTAAACATCATTAATAAAATAAAGAAGTATAACCTTCCAACAAATGAAATAAGAGATAGAATTTACTAGTCAACAAATGACGATGGATGGTACTCCACTAAGTCTGCTATAAACATGATTCAAAGGCGTAAAGTTGGGGTATCGGAAGACAAAACCTGGATATGGGGCATGAGCATCATGCCGAAAGTTCAAAACTTCATGTGGAAAATGGTTATAAATGGCCTTCCAACCAAAGAAAACCTTGACAAACAAAAAATTCCGGTAGTCATGCATTGTGTATACTGCAACCATCATACATAAAGCACCAATCACCTATTCTTTGAGTGTCAATGCACTCACCAGACCCTTGACAGTACCAAAATATCAACCATCCTCAAGGGTATTGATACGGATAATCAATCTACCTATGAGACACTCCTAGTATTGAAGGACAAAATCTCAATCCAAGAACTTAGACAATTGGCAATGATTTGGTAGAATATTTGGCTAGACAGAAATCAAATAATCTTTAACAATAAAAGACCAACACAAAATTTGAAACAAATCGCTTTAAAACAAATAGAAGATTGGGAACAAGCAAACATTAAACAATCAACGAAGAGCAAAATAAACAAAAAACAAAGAAGGAAGACTAAGAATATCAGTTGGCAAAAACCAAAAGTAAATTTCGTTAAACTTAACTTTGACGCAGCTTCAAACAACAATAACCAATTCGCGTTTGGTTTCATCATTCGCGATAACCACGGCCTTTGTTTGGCTCACGGAAAAGGGAAATGTAATGCAGATTCAGTTCTAGAGGCAGAAGCGTTCGCTTTGCGGGAAGGCCTACAAAAGGCCAAACAGTTAGAAATTACGGCTATTGAGATTGAGGGAGACAACCTGATGCTGATCAATTCGATTAACCACACTTGGAAACCCCCGTGGGAGACAGATATGATCATTTCAGACATTTCCGCCAGCATCTCAGGCTTCTATCAAGCAAGCACCACTCACATCTTCAGGGAAATCAACACGGTAGCGGACAAGTTCGCAAAATACGGACTCTCGGCTACTGAAGACCAGGAAGATCTCCCAGACGATGTAGTAGTACTCATCCGTAAGGATGCTGTAGGTCGGTTGGTGTCTAGACGTTGACCCACCTATTCTACTTACCTTGTATAAACAAAAAACAAAAAAAACATGTTCAATCAAGAAACATTGTTACAGGATTAGAGCATCTTCAACATAGTTTGAACTGACAATGAGCACTTGCTCGATCCAGTTCATACTTAACCTTAATTGGTATTATTATAACCAAACCTGAAAATTATTCTGGAGGTTCAAAAATGTTAAACTACGTACTTAGGCTTGTCTTCCTACTTCAGTAATTGACGGGAGTATCAATAGTTTATGGAACTAATGATTTTTTTTGTTTAACTATATGGAAGAGTAATCAGTGTTAAATATAACCGTGTAATTATTAGTGATTTATTTAAATTATTTGTTGATCCCACTTAAAACTTAATATTTGAATATAAATTTTCTTCCTTTTGTTATTGAATTTCTTTTATAAAAATGTGTTCCAAAGTCACATAAATATTCAAAATAGAGAGGGTATGATTTTTTTTTATTATATAAAATATGATCCCTGTTTGATCAAGGGGTGAAATATTTTGGATTGATAATTTCTCTTTTATGATTTTATAGGCAACACAAATATTGTCATAGGCAAATATTACTTGAAGAGAATGGATTAGTGATTCAATTTCATGGGTAACCATGACTTTGTGCTTTATTTCGATTTTTTCTTCGGTAATTTGATAGTTTTTTCCATAAAAGGCCTAGACCTCATAATCGTCTTTCACAACAACAAACTTCATCCGGCAACAACGCCATACCTTTGACTCAATTATCAAGACTAGTTGAAATTTTGTAGAGCTTCAATTTCTCCGAGGTCACCACCTTGGTGGGAAACGGGTGGTGATTTGAAGGTGTAATTTTTTCGGGTGATCCACCCAAACAATCATTACAAGAATGAATGGCCATTAAAGTATAAGTAAGCAAATGCGACCACATAGCAGAATGTGATGAGCGTGTAACAAGCAAATCACGCTCATCAAATGAGAGAATGTGATGAACATAACTAGTGAATCACGCTCATAATCGTCTATTTTACTTGATCATAAGTGTTTATGGACAATGACAAGTGAACCATGCTCATCACTTTCCTGTCCAATAACTTTCACTAGTCGTCCTTCATGCCCTGTGATTTTCTTTCATGCCCTGTGATTTTCTTTCAAAGGTTGGTACAAATCTTTACCGAGTAAGAATCCCAATCTACGTTTTTTTAGATTCCGACCTATCAAATTTCTCCACCGGTGATTTTTCATCTTCCATTGTGACCACAAGAACTTACTCTGATATCAATGGTTAACATTTAAATGCAATAAAAAAGAACACGAAATTAATAATGCATTTTGCAACGAATCTATGACTACGTCTTATATAGTTGTTTTAGGCGTAATTTTCAAATTTTGTGAAACAAAATGGACAGTTTTTATAAATTAGCTTTTCTGCAACAAATAACCAAAATGATGGTACTCAGAAGTAGCCAAAATGACACTTGAGCTTAGTTTGGCCTTGTGCTCAACCAGGAAAACAGGAAATGCACATGCCCAGTCCTGAGCATCCCAAGGCATGAGAGCGACGTAGCAAAGGTCTTAGAGGAAAGTGAATACAAGTTGGAAAATAACTTAGATTACCAGCAAAAATTCATGGATTACAAATACAAACTAGTAAAACAATCAAATGGGTAGAAAAATGTAGAAAGAATTTTACGGTATTTTGATGTGTTCTCTTCGTATATTTAACCTATATCATATTTCATAAACGCCTTCAATCCTTGTCTACCACCATTCTGTCAACAATTACTATTCTAAACCTTCTCGTCATCCTCGGAGGAGTCGACTAACTTCTCTTGCTCATGCAATTGAGATTTTCCATTGGAGATAGGTAAGCTCCGGACCTCTTTTCCGACGGGTTTAGATGATGCATTTCCATACCACATCATACCCAAAATTGCAATGGCCATGCCCACAACTAGTAGTAAATTAAGACCTTCCTTACCGAAGAAAAGAAACCCCAAGGTCAAGACAAGAATGGTTTTCATGTGACCGAGTACTTGGAAGGTCACGGCTGAAAATCGTCCTATGCAGATGAACTGGCTGAGATTGGTTCCAATAGCGATCATGCAGGATAGGCATATAAAGAACTGCATTAAACAGATAATGGATCAAAGTAGGACAAAGGATAGGCATATGAAGAACTGCACTAAACAGAGAATGGATCAAAGTAGGACAATTGTTGACTCGGGGCAGTTTGTTTATTCTGGTATTTGAGTTTGAAAACTGAAAACTTGGAGTACTACACTAATGTTATGTAATCCATCACCTTAGCTCACCTAAAGTTTTTAAAATCTTTTTATTTCTCAAATTCAAAATTTTCTTAGCAGAGCTCAATTGAGCTGAGCTCAATAATAGATCTGTTTCACTTCCAATGACAAGGAATTATCTGGAAACCCCAGAATATGAATTGCAAGCATTGATTAAAAATCCCTTTCAAGATGTAAATAAACCAAAATAGATCACTCACCACTGACACAAAAGTATAATTGTAAGCATAAACTCTTTTATCTGTCAACCATAGGTCCACAAAAGGTCCCAATACCAGGAGGGATGCAGCCTGGATCGGAGCTGTATGCCCCAACAGGTTGAATGATCCAAGAGAATACTTCCGCTGCAGATGATGTACGTACTGCAAGAAACATTTGAAGCACAGAGCTTATGAATGAGCTGTGATGTCACTTAGAAAAGATGACAACAAATATTGTTCAGTAAAGAAATAGGATGAGACCAATGATAGGGAACAAAAGGCTAAAAAAAATTATTTAGCAAGGGAGTTCAAGAATGTGGAATCCCTGAAAGTGATATGCGTCACCAATATATATCTACTCTGATGAAAAATGACTTACATATTGTTGTAGCGCAGTGCTCCAAACAGCAATAAAAGCAGCAATAAAACCCTTGGCATTGACACTGACATCAGTAACAGTACATACTCCAACACCCAGGAGGACTAGCAATATACTAAGTTTGGTGTCTCTTGAGTATCGCACTCTGTCCAAGACAACTTCCAAAAAACAAGATACTGGGATCATACTCAGCTTTGCAATCTGAAATACAAATCAGAAGAGATTATGTGTTACATGGAACCCCAATAAGTACAAAAATAGATTTTGTTAAGAGCAATTGTACTAGTGATGACCTGATAAAATCCCACAGAGTTCCACATCAAACTGACATTCATTCCAACAATGGAGAAGTTAGCGAATAAAACAAATTTCACAACTTCAGCTGGTGGCAGATGGGTTGACTGGATATAACCCAACCACTTCAAAACAGATGTCATTGAAGTAGTAGCCAAAAAGTGCAGACCAGTTAATGTCGTAGCTGAAGGCAGCATGACAGCAAATAGTTCAGGACATTGAAATCAAGGTAGAAAATCATACAAAAATATGATGATAGATTCAAGACAAAGGAAACAGACAACAAAAGAAAGATGCAAGAATACTGTAATTTCAGCTAGTTAGGTAACATTTATCACGAATTGTAATGTTTAATTCCATTGATATAAAAAGAGTCGTCTCAGTTGTGGAAATTTCAAGTTAAGAAGCACATATGCATAAAGCAGGAGGGAAGAAGACTCTTTGCTGGGAGGGAGAGATAGCGTTCTATTGCTTTGGAAGATTATTTCTGGAGGACCAAACGAGACAACTGGATGAATGCAGAACAATACCAAGATGTAAATGCTGCACAGACTGCACAGTAACAAAAAAAACTCACCAAAAGTAAAACCATATCTTGCCATCAAGGCTTTGTTGACCATAATGATCCCCACAGAAGTGACAATGTTAAACAACCAAGCTGCAGCATCCATGGTTGCTTTCTTTTCACCCTTGGTTTCTGAATACATCTTTAGTTATTGTCTTCCTAATTCACAGCACCTTCAAATCAATAACCACTGCACTTCTGAGGACAAAAGAACCAGATCTGCACTTTTAGAATGCAATGAAGTAATTGCAAACAACCCTTCCTGTAAAATACACTCTGTTATTAGTTCACATTTCAGGATCAGTACAGAGAAACTTAATGAATTGACGAGAACCGATTAATAAGACTCCTTTCAACCAAGCACAGAACGGAAGATGGGGTTTGATTGATTTGAGTAAAGAAATGTTTACAAAAATACGAATGAATGGTTTTTGATACCTAATAGACTAAAAAAGAAGAGGAGAAAGATACGCATACTTTCCAAAAGATAAAAACTTAGGGCACGAGTCCAAGATGGATTGGTAAGATAAAGGCAGCATATACTTGTTAATTCGAATCTCGAGTGTGAACATTGGTTAAAGCTAACTTTCGAACACAAATCGCAATTGAATAAACATCCAATCTTCCAAGCAAACACATGAACACAGACTGTAAAGGATAAACAAAATAAGTCATGAGAGGGAAATATGTCAAACAGCTACAGTGACCAGATCTGCATAACTGTATTCAACTTATCGATCGTATAAAAAAACGGGAAGTTGAAAACTTAATAGTGACTTACTAGTTAGTTCACAAAAAGCATGAAGATTTGGTCAATTTAAACGGTTCCAGAGCTAAATAAGAAAAGAAAACCAACAAAATCAAATCGCCAAAAGCACAATGAACGCAAATGCTTGAAATCATGAGATTTAAGTTGGTGATCATGATTCATGTGACGAATCTGTAGAATGAAAAACTTGGTGCAACTATGGCACAAAAAGCATGGAATTGATCAAATAAAACGATCCCAGAGCTTATAACAACAGAAACCTAACCAAAAAAACAAATCCGTAGAAAACATAATTAACGCAAAATATCTTATAATCACAACAAAAACAACTGACCTTTCTACAATGAAACATGAAACTACAATGAGAAATCAGCAACGAGAAGCTTGCTCCACTACAGATCGTAGATCGAGCAACACAAGTGTAGAGAGAGAAAAAGTGCAGTACCTCGCAGGTTGCAACGAGGAGGGAGAGAGTGAAAAGTATGAAGTGAATGGGAAATTTGTGAGAAATTTAACGGAAACTGAGGGTTTCGTAATCGCCATTAAAGTGAGAGAAAGAAACGTGGACTTAAAGAGGGAGGGCACAGGTTTTGTGTTTTCTTTCCAATTAATATTTTTATTTGTTACTATTATCATTTTGGACATTCAAAGCTAATTAATTTTATGAATTTAAAAAGAATTGTACGATGGACTATAGACTATATAAACATTAAGAAAATATAACAATAATAATGTGTCATATTACTTATGGACTAAAATCCCGCCTAGTAAAGTAAAAAATGATTTGAACTATTAATTATTGAATCAAAAATAAAAAAATTCTTTATAATTAGTACATATTATTAATATATAAGTTATATCAATCCAGATTTTACAATAATATAAAACAGTTAATTTCACAAAATCGTCTCTTCTCTTATCTAAAATTCATCGAACTTTACACAAGATCACTGATCACCTCATAGTTTAGAACTATATTGAATATATTATTAAACTTTACTCAAAAATCACCTTTTTAATTATATAAAATCGTCTATTACATATTCAAAACTTTTCTTATTTTGAAAATATTTCATATATATTTCACTTAAATGCAATTGTCACATATATATAAGAACAAATTTCCAGTCTCTTAGCTTATTAATAAGAGTATGTGTTGTTTTGCTTAAACAAATAGTTGTTACGAAATGTTCAAAAATGTTTTTTACGATTTAATATTTAAAAAGGAAATACATAAAAATTAATACAAAATTAGAACTTACTGATTTGTATTCAAATTATCGTCTAATACACCAATTTTAACACATTTGTCATATCAATAATAGATTACTAAAAAATCAAAAAAAAATTATATAACTGATCACTTGTTGTATTTATCACTCGCCACTTCATCAATAAATTTTCTAATTTTAAAAATAGTCTCAAATTTATTTATTTTTTTTTAAATTCTGGATTTTTGTATGCAAATTTTTCATATTTTTTGAACTGTTTTTTTTTTCATGACTTTTATTTTTTGAAGAATTTGTTAAAAAACTAGTTTAGTGTCATGCGGATTCTGTCTAAACAAAAAATATTATATTTTTATTTTTATGTATCATGTATTGGATATTTTATCTAAATTTCATATTTTTTATTAAATAATATGGCTATGAGGTGTAAATTATATATTTTTATAACTAAGATCATAATTAAAAATCTATTAAAAATATTATTGTAAGAGTATCATACTTAATACATATTGGTTATTTATATAAATGTATAAAAACAAAATTTAATTTAGTTTTAAATTTTTTAGAAATGTGTAAAATTTAGTTTGAAGATTTGCTTGAAATTTTCTCAATAAAATCGAATTATAATATATAAATTTGTTAATTTTGATTGGTTAGGGGTAGATTTGTTTTATTTATTTTTTTTTCTAATAAAATTTTTATTATAAAATAATTAATGACAAATCTGTAAATATGTTGTGGCATATATGTAAATAAATCGAAAAAATACTGATGTGGATGACCTAAGAGGTTGACACGTGGGCAAAACGAGAGTTGTTTTATTAATATATTGGTTTTAATACCCGTGCCCTGCATGGGTTAAACGATAATTGTGTGTCATGTAAAATGTTTGATAATTCATTAAGTTGAGAATTGTTTTAATTGTGATGTGATACTTGTTGTAAGGCTGTAATTTTCACATTATGAATGATAATAAAGCAAGAATCAAAATTCTGCAATAACAATCCGAAAAGTGAATTTCGGGACAATATCATTTGATATACTCTTCTTTTTTTAAAAAAAAGAAAATGAAATATATTCATAAAGAATCCATTACAACAAGTTCAATAATGTTTAGTGGTATGTCACCACTAATAACATCCATAAAACCGTTTTTTGGTGTTATTCTGGCCAAAACATGAGCCACTTTATTTGACTCTCTAGAAATAGATATAACCAAACACGTATTAAAAAAGCTCAAATTGTCTCTAATGTCATCTAAAATCAGTCCCCCGTGAGATTGAATGAAGACGTTTGAATTGAGACAGTTTGCCACAAAGCTTGAATCAGATAATATCATTTGATATAATCGAATGTTAAAGTTAGTATCAATCTCAGAAAGAATTAGAGTTTATTAAATTAAATATTTAAGTACGTGATGTGGATTAACAAATAAATTTTAATGACGTGGATTTACCACACTGTGTCACGTGTAAGTTCACGGGCTGATTTAGTATATAGATAAATATAGATAGATTGTGTAAACACCCGGATACATAATCTTCAGAATTGTTTCCACCGAAAAAAATATTCTGTAGAATTGTATTATTTTTAATTCATGGGTATAGTTCATATTATTTATCATTTTTCCTTAAAAACTATTACTAAATTACATATCTTTACTATTTTAAAGTTACACTATTATTAAAAATAGACAGTTATATATATATACTTTTATATACATATACATATATTTTAATGCTCATTATCGGATCTCTGCTCGAATTTTTTAATATCTAAACCCGCAGCAATCTAAATGGAACATCACTTACCAATTTGTGAGATAAAAGCTGGACCAAATGTCAAAATTAGTCATAATAGTAATAAGCTTATTATATTCGATCTAGATCTACAAGATTGAATGCTCTAAGCCCCTAATTAATTAGCTGACTTTAAAATATGGCTGGTCCATACATTTCTAACAAAAAAAAGAATCTATGAATTATGAATTTATTGATTTTAGAAGCTTGTTAATAATTACCTCTTCCTAACTTAGTTTATACCTAAACAAAAACCGATACCAAAGATATAAGCTAAACAATTGGCTAATTTGGCTTTCCAAATCTTCTCGGTCCGTTTGGTTGTAGTTCTGGAAATGAAATGACAATGAATCTAGTCTAGATGTATATCATGTTCATGTTTTTTGGAATCATTGTTTCTGGTTTCATGCAAAATGTATATGTTTTTCACCATTTTGTTTTATTATAGGATATCAAAGCTAATTAAATTCTACTAGACTACTACAATTACTTTAAGATTTCGAAAAAATTAACGAATAAAGACTTACATATAGACTATATTCGTTTTTATTCTGGATTTTTTTCCCCAGAGTTGAAACCAAACGGACCCCGAGAACCTGTTTCCGTTACCATTTGAACTTGCTTCCAAAGTATGCAATTAATTAGGCCCTTTGTTTTGCACCTGTAAAAACTACTCCATTTGTGTTGAGTTTTATCCTTCTTCTTTTTTAAGGTAATAAAAGTGTTGGAATAATTAATTCCCTAAACCATAAAAATCAAAAATTATAATCATACTAGAGTTATCAAAGAATCGAAATTTACTTACGGTTACATAGCGCAACAATCAAATCAATCTTTAGTGCGGAATCTACAATCCGAATGAGCGTCGCAAGTATATCGTCTTCCTCAGTCAAATCTTCTCTGGGTTTCTTTAGGTTTTCTCTTTGATGGGTAGAGAATAATGAAAAAAATGGAAGATTGATTTGACGTATTATAAACCATAATCTAATATCATTTATATATTGACCTAGTATTTGGATCTCATATATCAATATGAGATCAAGGCGGCATTTGTTACAATCACCATAACTAAATCTTCCGTGTTCATCATGTCAATATATTCAATTACATAGATCAAGTATGGATGAGTGTATGAAAATTACATGCAATGTGATCTCATAACATGCTTATTTTCACCTTATCATACTTTATTTGGAGATCAATCCAAAAAATCAATCTTAAGTTCAAAAATATAATTTATGAATTCACTCATAAAACTTTATTATGCCTAAACCAAAATGTATATAATATCTTTTCAAACTCTCACTAAGTTAAGGGATTACAAAACTTGTAAAGTCTCATATGGGCAGTGTGCTCATGAAATACTTAAGGAGACAATCCCTTAATTAACGGATCCGATAATTTGAGTTTGTCCTTACGTGTTCTATAGAACTTGACATCTCCTGAACTTTTTGATTTTTCTACAAATTTTTCCTTGAAATTTTTTTATTGGAATGAAAATCATCAATAAGAATTTTTCTTGAAAAATTTCTTAAAATAATTTTTTGATCAAATTATTTTAGAGGTAGATTTGTAATTTAAAACTTAAAAGATGGTTTACCAACAAATAGGAGAGGAGGAGATCCATTATATTTTCATTAAAGAAGTTGCTTAAAATAAAATTGTCAAACACCAAAGCCAAACAAGGGTTTGTGAGGGGTAGATTGACTACAACATAACCAATCAAATATGCATTTGTTAATTAAAAGTCTTGATTTTGTAAGGCCTTTGAAACAAAACAATGGATAAACACATCAGCTTGTGGGTTGCTCGACTTGTACAGATGAATTAAAACACAAAATTGGTTAACATATACACAAGTAATTCAATAGAGAACTTTGGTGACATCACTGCTTCTAAAGCCATACTCCTGAGGAGGGAATATGGGTGTTGTGGGGACTAGCGGCTGTCAAGCCCCAACAAATTAGAAGTCCACATGGAGCGATCATGTTTCCTCTTATATTGTCAAGTCAATAAGTCACAAGGATTATGTAAGAAAAACATAATTACTTTAATAATAGAAGTTGGTAAAAAACATACTATCTTCAAAAGAATAAGAATATGCCAGTATTTCGAGAACTACTTGTTTAAGAAAGCAAACTTCATAAACCAATAATAATCACGTTGCACAACCAGCCTACTTGTTAATTGATTTTTCTACAAATTTTGAAGAAATTCATCTTTATTCACACATAAAGGCAACATATTTAAAGAAGAAAGAAACATATCACTTGAATCCAAAGGGGAAACTTGGAATCAACTACAATGGGTTTGGAGTATGGATGACAATTTCACCCGTATCGACGGATATCCGGCCATCCGATCCAAGAAAAATGGATGAAAATTCGTTAAAGGACGGATGAAAGCGGGTGGTGTATCGGGTAGGATGCGGGTGAAGGTTTCATCCATCCATCACCCGATCCATCATCCACCCATCCATCCAACCCGTATCCACCCGGTTAAAATTATATATTTTTATTATTTGTAGTTTATATATTTAAACATTTTACCTTTATTTCTTTTACTATATAAACTATATTAAAGTAAGCCATATATTTTCTTTCCTAATATACTTCGGTTTTTAATATTAATTCGTTATATTTTGTTTATTTTAGATCTTGCTTGATTATAGTGTTGTACTTTATATTATGTAAAATATTATGTTAATTTTAGTTGAATTTAAGTATTATCTTGATTTTCAGTAAAATATTTGATTTTTTACAAATTTATAAATAAGGTGTAGAACACCCGAAATCTCATCCGATTCACCCGCTTCATTCGGTGGACGCGGGTGGATAGGATGCGGGTGAGATCCTAAGCGGGTGGTGGATCGGGTGGCGGTCAAGGTCATCTACCCGTCACCCGATCCATTGTCATCCCTAGTTTGGAGAATTTGGTGGATCAAACAGGGAATCATGGTTGTGACCATCGAGAAGCAAAATGGTCGGATCAAATGATAACCATACCAGAGTGAGAAGTGATTACTAATTCCTTTGTCCAAGCAACATACACCCCATCATTGCAAAACCGAAGGAAGACATCACTGGAGTGAAGCACCTCGATCTAAGCGGTTTCTCACGGAGAAGATAAAGTGGTATCATTGAGTTATAATCTCATAACGTGGATCCACGAGGAAACGCCCTTCGTAATTAGCATCGACGAAGATCGTGACACCAAGGAAGGGGATCAAGCATAAATTTCAGAAATTGCAGCCTCAAGCGCCGTCGGGACAACCGAAGACTGGAACGAAAGAAAATGTTCGATTTCAGAGAGACGGGTGACCAAGGGTAAACATTGGAGATGTGCTAATGGGGAAGAAGCTTTTGTGTTGTGCTGGTAGCACGTTAGTGTTGATAGCGGGGTTACCCAACGACGGTCGGCCATAGTTGATATGAATTAGGGGTTACCCGCACCTTAATACTTTGATATTGCATACTCTATCCTAAATATATAGTTTTGTAAATCCAATTGTAGCTGAAAACTAATTTTAGATTTGCAATATTTATTATTTAATTAAATTTGTTTAAAATTTATTTTATCCAATATATTAATAATAAAACATAATATAAAGGATCTAGGTTTATTGTTTAAAAGTATCTTTATATATGTGAATATTGCATATGAAATATATATAATCTTTATAAAAAAATCTAACATAATCAAAACAAAAAGAATCGTGAAAATAATTAAAACTGGTCTAATATAAATTTTCAAATGCTTATCATCAAACATATACATTATAATTTACGAATGTTACAAAATTATTAAAATTCAACTCCGCACAAGATTCGGATTATAACATAAATAAATCATTATCATAAGATGCATGAATTTTAATTGTTTGAACAAATAAATATAAAAAATAATTAAAATCACCCGCACAAAGGTAGTATAGTATAAAAATAAGGGAAATTCCTCATGGTGCCCATGAAGAATTGTAATTTTCATTTGGTAACCGATTGTTTTTGAAATTCCTTGTGGTGCCCACAAGGTTTTGTTTAACTAATCTCCATGCCCATTCACACATGTTCCATCCAACAATGTTAAGTTATTGTGAGATAAAATTAGTTATAATAAATTAAACCAAAAATAAAATTCATTTTAAAACAAATTCAATTTTAAAACAAATCAAATTTATTTAATCTAATTAATTTGAGTATTAGTAAATATTTTAAATTGGACTATGTAAATTTTCTTAACAATATTAAGGAGATAATTAATAAGTAGCTTAATTTAGATGACAATTTAAAATAATAAAAAGGGTATTACCTTAATAAAAAAAAGTATCTTAGTCATAATTTATTAGCCATCAAATATACTAGAAATTTAAATGTACAAAGTATTTTCTAGAAAGTGCAAGGTATTTTCTAGCAAAATTATACATATATTTATTATTGTTTAATGTATTATTTTATTTTTTGATCAACTATTTAAATTCGTGGTTTCTAAACGTACCGGTGAAAATTGCTATTTGACACCGTAACTACGCACTTCGCGTGGGTAGTTGAGAACTCACTCAACTACGCACTTGGGGTGCGTAGTAGTATTTAATATTACAAAAAAATAAAATAAAATATTTGCTTGCTTCTACTACGCACGCCAAGTGCGTAGTTCAATTTTTTTCAATTTTATTTATTTATTCTCGGACTCCAACTACGCACCCCATATGCGTAGTCGGAAACCAGTCAACTGCGCACGCGAAGTGCGTAGTTACGGTGACAAATAGTGATTTTCGCCGTACGTCTAATAATCCCCTTTAAATTGAGTTACTTATTGATTATCTTCTTAATGTTGTTAAAAAATTTGCATGGTCCAACTTAAAATCTTCACTAAAGTCCACATTAATTAAATTAAATATCATTAATTTGTTTTAAAAAAAGAAATTGTTATAAAATAAATTAATTTTTAGCTTTATTTATTGAAACTAATTTATAATTAATTGTATCACTTAACATCTTGGATGGAATATAAGAGAATGGTCATGAAGATTAGTTAAACAAAAGATTATGGACACCATGAGGAATTTCAAAAACAATTGATTACCAAATAAAAATTACAATTTCTCATGGACACCACGAAAAATTTCCCTAAAAATAACTACCCAAAAAATTAACGGATTATATTATTTTTATCACGTGTTTGTAATAAAATTTTTTTACACGCTTATTTGTTAACATCATTAGTTTAAAAGGCCACTTTTTATGAAAAACTGATCAGTCCAACAAATCTAATTCTTGTACAAAAATACAAAATGAAGCAGCCTAAATTATAATTTAAGCATTTCTAACTTGCAGGATAAAGGATTATAATATTTTTAAAGAGTTTTTTTTTGTGACAATCTTTTTTAAAGAGTAAATAGTATCTCTGAATATATTTATTCAGTTTGAACCATATTATGCCAATTAACAGTAGCTTTTGTAAATTTTAACCATAAAAATATAAAGGAAAAAAAACACGTCGCCTGAGAGATTCGAACTCTCGCGGGGAAACCCCATGTACTTAGCAGGCACACGCCTTAACCACTCGGCCAAAGCGACTGTTGTTGATTGCCGTTCATTTAACTAGTACAATTCATTTATATATAACTTCAGTACAAAATATATATTTTTGAAGAAAACGTGTAGGACGGAGGCCCTGTTTTGTTGTGTTGGGCTGTGGTCCCATCATTTGGCAGCTCTCAATGTAGGTTATCTTATATATATATATTAGGAGTAGCGCTCCTTCCCACGTGTCACGCAGAAAATTACTAACTGTCACGTGTCATTTTAGCATTTAATTTGCCTCTAAAATTTTTAATTATGTTTTTTTATCTTATATATTTTGTTGATTATTAAAAAGAAATTAATGCTAACAGACAATGAAGATTTTGAGCAACTAGATTATCGGTATGCAGATCTTAAATTTTAGAATCTTATATATTTGATTTTGATAAAAAAAAATGAGTCAACCAATTGCATAAAATTATTTGCATTTGATTTCTTTTTTACTTCAAGAAAAGTATAACGACAATTTTAAATTTCTAATTTCTAATTCCTTATCCATAAATCATACTTACCTAATTAATTTAAACAATGCGTGAATGTTTAACAAATACTTTTTTGTTTATAAATAAATTATATTCTACTCTTATACTCACACTATTTTATCAAGATGGGTTACTAAATGAGTATTATTTACTTTAATATTTTATTATTTTGTTGTGTTAGAATTGAGTCAACCAATTGGACCAATTATATAACTAATAAAGTTAATCACAATAAGAACTTAGTTGATTTTCAAATATTACTATATGAATATAGACTTGAAATATTACTTAGAAATTAATAAATCATATTACAAAATAAATTTTCTATATACACTATTTAATTTGGTTACAATATTATTTCATATATATATATATATATATTCAAATGTATATATAATTATTATAAAATAATATCTAACTATTTTATGTTAAGACAATATAATATTTTATGCATAAAAACTCAATGAAATATATTAAAAAGATAAATTTATCGAATCCCGTGCAAGGCACGAGTAATACACTAGTTTTAGAGTATAATTGAGAAGGTTAAATTTGTTGAGGTAATTGGTAGAACTATAGGGGTTATTAGGATTAAAAATGGCTAAAAATAATCTCTCATAAGTAAAGTTAAAAGGATCAATCTTCTTATTGTCGGTCCAATCAAATACTCGTTAGTTTTAAAAACACTAAGTACTAGTGTTCAACAAAAACCCTTCCAAAAACACTAGTTAATACTAACACAAGTAATGTGGCAAATTCAACCAAGAGAATTCTACAACAAAACATGGGAATAACACATAGCTCGTGTTTGAAAAAATATATTGGTTGCTTTATTATTAATGGCCGAGTAAACAAATCCACCTTTGAAGACGTCATAATAAAACCTATTAGACAACTGACCAAATGAAAAGCATCATCTCTCTCTCAAGAAGGCGGAACATTACTAATTAAAGCAAACCTAAATGTTAAATCGAACTATATTATGCAAAGTTTTATGTTATCACTTACCAATAACAATACACAAGGAACTCGATCAGTTAAATAGACAATTCTTTTGGAATAAAGGTCCAATTTTCCACCCATTAATTAATTGGGATAAAATATGTAAACCAAAAACAGCAGGGGGAGCTGACATTAGAAAAGCTTGAGATATAATCATAGCTTTACAGATAAAATTATTATAGAAAATTATGGCAGAACCAGACAACATATGGGTGAAGGTAGTGGAGGGAAAATATCTAAAAGGGAACCATATGGTCGCATATGATGGGTAAAAACACATAATGGCAATGGAGAAAATTTATGAACCTCCGACCAGACTTTGAAAAAGGATTCATTTGGAGAGTAGGAGACCGAAAAACGATTAAGTTATGGAAATATCCATGGATCTCGGAATATCCACTAGAACAATTGGTATCAAATAAGCAATTTGTTGATAACAGAGATACGGTAAGCGTGCAAGATAGACTATATTGGGGCCCTAGTAAAGATGGATGGTTTTTGACTAAATCAGCGTTGGAGATGTTCCACAAATCAAGAGGCATTAACATTTTGATAATTTATGGGTATGGAACCTCAACATAATGCCAAAAGTGAGGAACTTTATATGGAAGTTATCCGTAGATTGTTTATCTACTAAGGAAAACCTGGAAAAACAAAAAGTTGTAGTACTAATGAACTGTACATTGTGTTAGCACCCTTACGAAGATGCGACTCACATGTTCATTAAATGTCTGGTCACTATTAACAACATAATGAATGACCCAACTAAAAACTATGTGAAAAACCTAAACAAAGTGGGAAAGAAAATGTCAGAAATCTTGTCTTTTATTCGTAAGGACCTAGATGACATGAGTGCCATCCAAATATCGGTCACTTGGTGGAACATTTGGCATATGAGAAATAAAAGCATATTTGAAAATGCTCCATGTACAGACGTCCGTGAAATATTAACTAAGCAAATCCAGGATTGGAATACCGTGCAGACAAATTCCGGAAAAAGGCAAACAAGACCAATACAAGGAAGAGAAAAGGAATATTCATTGGACTAAACCAATAGCAGGAAGCCTAAAACTCAACTTCGATGGATCAAGAAAAGTAACGACCAATGCTCATTTGGATATATCATAAGGGACCACTAGGAAACAACAATCACATTCACATTCGGTCATATGTCCATCCTTCATGCTGAAGCACTCGCCCTTCGAAATGGCTTATTGAAAGCAAGAGAATTGAAAATTAAGAAAATTGAAATCGAAGGGGATAATCCAACGATCATCAATGCAATAAATAAAGTCTTTAGGAGATAAAACTTATTATTACTTACATCTCTCTCATATTAGCTGAGTTTGCGCAGGGTAAGGTTAGCCATATTTTAAGAGAAGTCAACGGCGTTGCGGACAAGCTCACAACATTAGGCCAGGACAACTTTGCAGCAGGAGGAATCATCCCACAAGAGGTCGAAGTTCTCATCCGAAAGGATGATATAGGATGGTGCACTAACAGACGATGACCATTCCTATATGCTTACCCGTGTATGGATTTCCGGGATATGAGAGTTTTCAACCAATCAGTTAAAACAATCTGGTTAATATTTGTATACAAGAATTTACAAGATATGATCAGCTTTCGCCCATTCTATTCATTGTTGGCGCTGAGGGTTTCTCTTCTTTATTATCCAAGGCTGTCTATTTACGATCTCTTCATGGAGTTTCGGTTTCTAGATATTCTCCTCCTATCTCACATTTATTCTTTGCGGATGACAGTTTGATTTTCGCAAAGGCTACTTTGCTAGAATGTTCTACCATTGCTGATATTCTCAGTCATTACGAAAGAGCATCCGGATAACAAATTAATATGCATAAGAGTGAAGTTTCTTTTAGTAAGAATGTTAATATCTCCTGCCAAGATGATCTAGCTACTGCTCTCAATGTTGGGATGGTTCCTCACCACATTAAATACTTGGGTCTCCCATCGATTATATCAAGATCAAAGAGTTCCATTTTTACATACATAAAAGAACATATATGGAAAAATGTTCAAGGGTGGAAGGAAAAGTTACTTTCACGCGCATGAAAAGAAATCATGATAAAGTCAGTCCTGCAGAGCATTCCTACATATGTGATGTGTAACACCCCAAATCCGTAGGACTCGGGGCGCTACTGGGCTAGGATCTCACAATGGATCCTGACCCTAGCCTGACAACAAGTTCACTGGATCTTACAACAAGGCACATATAGATTAAAACCAAAACATCAAACTATATATATATATATATATATATATATATATATATATATATATATATATATATATATATATATATATATATATATATATATATATATAAAGGTATACAGAAGTACCGCTGAGTACAACCAAAACAAATATATGTACATACAAAATGTCCCATAACCCTCGCATAAACCTAGTGTACGGAGCCCTCAGCGGATCACCCCATCTGAATCACTCTGCAGTTCTCCTAACCTACAAAGTATCTACAACACGGTGTAAAACCGTGATCGAACCATTCATATATAAGATAATGCATAAACACAAACACACTTCATGAAATCATAAATAGATAATCATGTTATCACACATTTACCCGGTTAATTATCTTTATAAGGTCCAACACTCAAATCGTATATATGTATATGAACATATGTGACATGAGGTATATATATATAATCCTCGCCTCTGAGTGCTATAACTAGCTGGAGTGGATCCGGAACACCCTCCCGTATACCATAAAGGAGTGGGGAGTGGCCATCCCGTATACCAGATCTGACCTGACTACAGAGAACCTCCCAGACTCCTCAGCGGGATGAAAGGGAAGGTTGTCACAGCCACTACAATGGGCGGTCACTAAATGATAGGTCGGTAATAAACAACATCGCATGCTATCAAGCATATACACACACCACTCATGCATACATCCAATATAAGGATGGTAGCTAAGTAAGTCCTACGGACTTACCTCAACCTCGAAGTAATCTCAAGCACGATCAACTCGATCCAATCCGGAGGACAATACTGCCTAATAACAATGCATAAAGAGATATTACATCTCCTATCAATCAAAGGGGTCACACCTAGACCCAAGGGATCCATAAGGATCATATCCAACTTATAAACCTCGATAATCTACTAAACCTCAAAGCCATAACCGGCACATATCACTATCATAATCATCCTCATCCTATCCTCATACACATACCTAGCATGCTACTAACCCGCTCATACTAGGAAAGGAAAGGATCAATACCAAGCTAGGTAGATCCCGTACAAGACGCACCTGCGTGACAAGAAAGACGCAGGGGCAAGACAACGGCAGGCGCAGGCGAGGAGACACGCTGGCGCTGGCGCGGTGACCGTGGCCGCAGGGGCTGCGGCTCACTGGTGCGGGGGCGGCGACAGTGCAGAACGTGAACCTCGATTTCTCTTCAACTCTACACACGATGATTTCGATTCTTCATCATTCCATAACCAAACACATACATATATATACACATATGAACATCAAAATGTGCCTAAAGATCTAATCCTAAGCTAAGGAAGAGGAAAGGAATCAAAGAAGAAGAAAGAAAGAAAGGGAGAAGAACACACTCACCATTGTTGTGGCCTATCCAAGGAAATGATCACAAAACCAACACCTCAACTGGCTTCCAAGCTCAACAACAACATCCACTCACCAACATCACCATCATCATCATCATCCACACAACAATTCTCTTTCAAAACAAGAAGAACTCAAGAACAAGATCAAGGAGAAGGAGAAGAGGAAAGAAGAACGTGAGGGTAACTGGAATGAAGATGAAACCCTTGATCAGCAAGCAAAGGAATAGGTTAAATGGGAAAGGAAGGTAAAGCATGGTCCAAGGGTCAACAAAACCGGCTGCAGCCGTAGTAAACCTTAGGGGTGAGCTCCTTGGCCGCAGGGGCGGAACACAAGATGAGCCGCAGGGGCGGCCCTCTGGACCCGCAGGGGCGGCAACCCTGGCTTAGCTCCTAAAGATCAAGGCTCTTACATGATGAGTGTTTATCGTCTACCTGAGGGACTTATCTCGAATATCCACTCTTTGTTATCAGGTTTCTGGTGGGGTTTTACAACTGATCATCGTAAACTTCATTGGTGTACTTGGGTGAATCTATGTCGACCAAAAGCTCAAGGTGGTATGGGTTTCCGGGATATGAGAGTTTTCAACTAATCACTCTTAGTTAAGCAAGGATGGAACCTACTTACCAAGCAAGATTCAATGCTTCACCAGGTCCTCAAATCCAGGTATTATCGGCACTCATATTTCTCACTTCTTCTCATGGATCTAGGCCTAGTTACTCATGGAGCAGTATATGGGGAGCTAAATCGCTTTTTCTTGAGGGACTTGGTTGACATGTTGGTTCGGACATACAATTCGGTTGCTCGATCGTTGGGTACCTATCTCTTTAAACGCTCTTGCATCGCCGGTGCTTCTACCATTGGTAAATCTTGATATTATGGTTTCCGAACGAATTGATGCATCTGGGGATGAATGGAATATTGAACTTCTGGAATCTTTATTTGTTCCATCTACAATTACTTTGATTATGTATATCCCCATAAGTAAACGTTGTCCTAAACCACCCGATGCACCACTATGGTTCTACGTGTCTACCGGAATGTTTTCGGTTAGATTGGCTTATTGGCTGGGATTTTTGGGCACAAAAACTATCCAATATTCGAATTGTTGGTCGCATATATGGAAGCAAAAATTTCCGCCAAGGGTGTAGGTTTTTGGCTGGTTTCTATGTTCATCATATCTTAGTGTTAAATCAGCACTACATACGAAACGTATCATAGACTCGCCGATCTGTTCGCGTTGTAACCTTGACTCTGAGTCTGTTTGGCATGCCCTAATACATTGCCCTTTCTCCTCCTTTGCTTGGACGGACGCAACCATTTCTTCGCTTTTGCCATTGATGAATTCAATGCAATCCCATGAATAATTATCTAGGATTCACTCTGATTTTGGTAATTTGGGTGTAGTAGAATTCCTTCACTAATTGTTGGATAGCGTGGACAACCAGGAACCGCAACCTCTTTGATGACAATCCGCCGGAACCTATTTTATTACATGAACAACTATTGACCTACGTGTGGGAGTATATTAACAATCAGGTTGTTATTCAACTTTCAACTACTGTAGGCCTCGTAAGCTCCACCTCATCCTCATGATCGCCGCCTATGCAAGATCAACTAAAGCTTAACACTGATGCAAGTATTATCAGGAATCGAACTCAACTAGGTGAAATATTACGTAATTACAAGCTAGGGAGAGGTATTAATGGTGGCTACTAAGGTTTTGAATTATGACCTTGACCCGACTCTTTGCAGAGGCTACTACTTTGCTATCTGGCATTACTAGCATGCATGGTTTCCTTGTATCTTCCTTGGTTTTGGAGAGTGATTCTCTCACGGTCATAACTCGTCTTCTCAGCTCATCATCTGGTGACTCTTACTTGGACCTATTGTGCCAGGACATTATTGCTTTGCTACCTCAATTTATTACTTTCTCTTTCAAACATGTGAAACGTTCAGCCAACACGTTAGCTCATATGATTACACGTCTTTCTTTACATTGTAATTCTGTATATGTTTAGACAAACAATTTCCCGTCAACTATCCTTTAGTCGACAAAAATTGACTTTTTATAGCTGTTTTCCCTTTAAAACAAACAATCAGTTCAAAGATTATTAAAGGGACAAACACTACGTAAAATTAAAAAGGATATTAGCACCTCCAATTTTCTTTTTTTTTTAAAAAAAAACTAAAACTAACCGCTGGTCCAACGTGGCATTTTTAAAGAAGGCCAACGAAGACGATCAAACTGAGTAAGAGATCTCACCCACCGTAAGATACACACTCGGACAGAGAATCCCTACTTTCCTCACACTCACAATAGGGAAGTAGCAACTCTTTTTCCTTTCTCTCTCTAGTTTCTAAGTTGAATCGAAAATGGCGGAGGCGAAGGAGTCCACATCTGTTCCTTTGAGCAGAGCTGAAGAAGATCCTGAAGATCCTGCCAAAGCTCCGCTTAATTCGTCTAATGCTTCCTCGACTCGCGAGGTTTTCTTTTTCTTCCCTTTTTTTTGCTAAATTTCGCGATTTATTCGCTGTTTCTCGTTATTCCTGCTCAGCATCCTCAGATCTGGATTGCTTTTGGCTCTCTGAATCACTTTCATCTGTTTTTTCTTAAGGATTTGGAATCAGAATTAGAACCAATTGATGACTTTATAAGTTAGTATAGCTGTTCTTCTAATTGTTCTTGCAAAGCTTCTCTGTTCAAATTGGAGTATTGATTTTCTAAAAAGTGTCCAATCAATGTAGTGCATTAGTTAATTGGCGGAAACTGTCGGTAATTAACTTTTTAATTGCTCATGAAAAAATCTGCAAGAACGAATTCCAGGCTTCAACTATTCATAGATCATATTTGCATTTCGTCATCTTCCATCAGCATTGATTGATATACGTCGAAGTCAAAAGTTTGAATTACGTCATTTTCCATGTGTTGATTAAAAGCAGGAGTAACCGTTTGTAAGACCCGTTTTTTTTTTTTTTTTATGTAAGAGGTCGACTGTATGATTTCTAGCTCAAATTTATACGCCTGTCTTTGTCCAATGAATTTTTCATGACATAATATTACTATTAAGTAATATATACCTATGTATGCTTTGATAAACCTTAGAACTATATTTTCTTAACTGCTAAAGTGCAAGAAGACTTAAACTTTACCTTTGAATTTGGTCATTCACTTTTTAAATCTTTTACTGAACCCCAGAAAAGTTAAAAGTGTGATTTTGATTTATTTTAAAGTATACGGCTCACAGAATATCTGAAGTTTCCACATTTGGCATTTTCTTACACCATTATTTACTTTCCAATGAGGGGTGAAATCACGAATGAAATTGTTTGCTGTGTTAAAAAGATATGTGGCCTTGGGTTAGGGGACCTGTACTGAGGTAGAAACAGGTAAATTTGTTTGGGAGAAGTTAAAACTGCAAAGTCAGCAAATTTCATACATTGGGATCTGGGGATGAGGACAAGGTACAGTATGTTAATAATCCCAATTGTGGAACTGTTGGTAATGAATTTTGGTAACGTGAGAGAAGAATTAGCTCAAGTTTCACTGGCCTGTGATTTGCACTTCCTCGGTCCAACCACAAGTGTTGTTGAATGTCAATGATTATCTTTTGTCTCAGCAGTTCTATTTTTAGATAATCTGACTTGTCTAATTTGACCAGGCCTGTTGCTTTGTTCTTCAAAGTTGGGTGTCCAAGAAATTTATGACTGGATGGTAATTAGCTCAAGCTAGCAATTCATTGAAAAGTTCAGAGCAGTCTGAACATTGCTGTATTCCATTCTAACATTGTTATATGGTGGAAAATTGCAGTGTAGTTCTGTTCCCTGTGGCAGTCACGTTTTTCATAACTTGGTGGTTTATTCAGTTTGTTGACGGTTTCTTCAGTCCAATCTACGAGCAACTTGGGATTGATATATTTGGTAAGTGACTCTTGCCCCTTCATCAACAGGGCTTGCTGTTATGTATTAATGGATCATCCTTCTGTAAAATGTTTATTTTGGGCCCTTGAGAAGCAATTTTTATTAGATGTATGATAGAAGTGTAAGGTGTAAAGTAAGGGTATTTCTCTGCATTTTCTGATACATAAAATTCATAGATGCTTTGTGCATGTGTGGAAAGGCGGGATTTATTAGTATTGCATATAAAGTATTCCTCTCCACATTCCAATATCGGACCAATATTCAGCACAGATTTTAGCCTTCTAGGTGATCATTCAGAAGCATTACGATCCATCAAGTTGGTAATGTTAAGTAAGATGTTTAGGACATATATTTGTAATAAGTTTAGTGGATTAGGATATATTATCACTATTCAAATGCAGGCAGATGGTCTTTGCAAGAGTATGAACTGTGAAATGAGTACTACTGAATATTTTTGTCTCCATTATTGACCCTTTCTGACTTTTTCCAACTTAATTATGTGGGCACTTTGTGATGCAGGACTTGGCTTCATCACATCACTGCTTTTTGTTTTCCTGGTTGGCGTATTTGTTTCATCATGGTTGGGCGCTTCAGTCTTCTGGGTTGGTGAATGGCTAATTAAGAAAATGCCATTTGTTAAGCATATATACTCAGCTTCCAAACAAATTAGCTCTGCAATATCTCCAGGTAACAGCAGTGGCTACTTATTGAGTTTTGTATCTGTGGCATGTATTCTCTTTCCATCATTGATACATTGGTTGTTCTTAAATCGATTTGATGATTTTTGCTCAGACAAATTCTTAAAGAACATGATTTAATCTCTTGTGAACAGATCAGAATACCACTGCTTTCAAAGAGGTGGCAATCATTCGTCATCCACGTGTGGGAGAATATGCATTTGGTTTTATTACATCTTCTGTTGTCCTTCAGGTACAGCAAGTTACTTTCTTGTTTTAGACTACAGCATTACCACTTCCATTATATACTTCTATGACCGAAAACTTTATGAAATTTGGGGGGTAAGTGATCGGTTACAAATTGATTAGTATACACAGTTATACACTAGGATTAATTACTGAAACAATGAGGTGCTTAGAAATAATTTTACACCTCAGACCACTTCATGGCTCTCGTGGAGCTGCTTGTCTTTTCATTTTATCAGCTTAATAAAGGGTAGGAAGTTGGAATGAATTTGGGGAATTGCCTCTTTGCATTAAATCCATTAGGATGTCAAGAATTGCTTGTAGTAGAACGTGGATTGTGTTTATAGTCTTACGTAAATTATGGCGCCTATCAAATAGGGTTGAAAGAGGACAGTTTGATGATCCTCACTGGCAATTACAAAATAATTCTAAAACTAGGTTCAGTGTCTTTTTACTGTTCTGTTTGACTCCCGCATCACCTCTGCTTGTCCGGAATGATAGAAGAAAAGTGCAAATGATTAGTTACATTTTATATATATTGTACATAGGGAATAAACAATAAAGTAGTTTTTAAAATCTTCTTGCAATTATTGTGTAGGTCCAAAATTTGATATTTTCCCCCTTTTTATCACTTCCTATTCTCCATTAGTATTATTAGCAACTAAGGCCTGTGCTGTATTGTGCTTTATAACACAATTGTGAGGTGTTGGACTTTACAATTAAGGGTATGTTGGGATGTCATGCTTTAGAAAGCAATATGCAATATTGGGCTTTAGAATTAAACTTTTGCAACTTTGGGTGTACAATGTGCAATGCTGTATTTCAGTATAAGACAAGTGTTTATGCATCCAAACCTATACAATGCAGTAATTGGCGAAAAGTGCAGTTTGAGAAGTAATGTATTGTTACAGGTGATGTGAATGCAGTGCACTACAGCACGTTATTAATACAAACATCCAAAGACTTTTGATGAAATTTATCATAGGGGAATCAGGGGATAAAGCCGGTGTTATGCATCAACTTATTGCCCTAAGTTTTCTTGAGAAAGACAAAATAGTAGGCTTCTCAGTAGCATTATAAGTTTCGGCAATTTACATTGGCACAACAGTAGCCTATATGATACACTTGTAGTCTGGGATTTTAGTAATATAAGTTTCTCCATCATATGGGAAGTATATGCATGGCTAGTGGTCGAATTCTTTCCGACCTTGCGCTGTGTTCTCCCTTCAATAAACCTTTTTACCTTGTGCTGTATTGTCCCTCACAACATGTAATTTTTAGCTAACAATAGTGAAGAATAGATAGATTTGCATTGAAATATTTGCCATGTGAATGCAGACGGATGATGGAGATGAGGAGTTGTGCAGTGTGTTCGTGCCAACCAACCATCTTTACATTGGTGACATCTTGCTAGTCAATACGAATGATATCATAAGGCCAAATCTCTCCATCCGAGAAGGAATAGGTTTGTGTTTTTTTCCTCTTCCCCCTTAATTCTATTGCTCGCCAAATTGCATATTTGATCCTCGCAACTAAGTTCTCCTGAAAGTAGGATCTAAATAATACTTGCTGTGCCATCCAGAGATCATTGTTTCAGGAGGAATGACAATGCCACAAACAATCTCACATCTGGAAAAAATTGTTCCTCGGAAAAATGAAAGAATCCAATTGAACAGGATATCGTAAATCTCGGCGAATTGCGTGCTGCAGGATTGGGAAGGGCTGTTCTTGTGTATCTTGTGATCTCCGATATATGTGGTAGTATGTTTTTGAGGTGTTATGAGTAGGGTGTAAACTGTGTAGTTGTATAATGCATTAATGCGATAGATTTTGTGGTGTTATCCACTTGGCTACTTTCATGTGTAAAGAGAAAATGGTAAACATACGATATTCAATTGTGAGTTTAGAGTTGATTTTTTCTCTTGGTCGCGTTTGCTGCATGAGATTTGGCTACCATCTAACAATAGGTGGTAATGTGGATTTTTGGGTGATGAGCAACTTTTACGAATTGGAAATTTGGACCAGACTCGGAATGTTCTTGTTGGACTGAATACCCACTGTCCATACCGGTCGACCAAAATTTTAGAAGTGTCTAATTTGAATTGAACCTGAATATTCGTTTTATTTCCGGTCTTGGACAAATAAACAACCCTAACGATGATTAGGGAAGGCAATGCAGTGGGTGGGTGAAGCACTTCCATCACTCACCCGTTAATCTTATCTGATATATTTACCATTGTGTGACAGGTGGTCATCTGCGTGTGGTTAAGAGTTATGAATATTGTTAATTTATAATACATTTTTAACGTATTTTCGCACATTTGGTATAAAATTAATATTTTTAAAACCAACAATATCATCTAATAAGATATAAAACTATTCAATAACGTAAATAATAATAAAAAAGTCATATTTTGATTTGAAGACTAAATTTACAAAATTCGAGATGCTCAGATGTATTGGGTGGGATGATGGGTGTAAGATCTTCACCCCATCGACCGCCCATGGGTCATCAACCGCTTGTTCGAGTTGTATGATCCGGGTATTCACCGCGTAAAATTGTCATTGGTAGAGATGAGCAAATTTTATGGTGATGATAAAACTCCATAACATGTGTGTGGGTATCCGTTCTGGCACTCAAATCAAACAGCATAGACTAATTGAAGCGGATATCTGATTCAGTGTAGGGGTTGGTCCAGACCAACCGAAGAAAATTGTGTACGAACAACTTAACAATCATTTGACCGAATGATCTTGATATGTCAGACACGTTCAGCCAAATCAAACAAGATCAATGGGTATTTAAGACAGATTCTTCTAACTTTTAACAACACGCGGGTTAACACGGCCGAGCATATATAACCACGTTCAGCCATATAAGCAGTTAAGCACTTCCATCACTCAACACGTTTTTCAAAAGATGGGCTTGGATTGTTAATTTGGCTTGCGGGTTAACCAGGCCTTAAACATATTTTATGACATCAAAGTTACAAGACTAATTCTTCTAACTTTACAGATTCCATTCACTTCTGAAGCAAGTGCTCACTTTCTAAAAATTAATTTATTATCTTTTCCAATTCTTTTAATTACCAAGTGACGAAAGACTCGGGGGGGGGGGGGGGGGAGGTTACAATTGTTGACCCAGCAAACAAAATAATGTGATGAAAACTTGATAAAATGACATCTAAACTAGACTCTTGCTAATTTGCTGTGTATACGGGCAAAGGAAATAGTATCCCCCGAACACTTAACAAATTACCAGTCACGCAATCATATCCATATAGTAAATGAGTGATCACAAGGGAGGCACAAAAAAAACAGGTAGAACTGAAACAAAATTAAGTGGATTGCCATGACAACTAAAAGATGTCTTAAAAGTATCATCAAAGTAACCAAAATTCATCTGCAAATAATAACTCAACAACATAACCAAACAAAACACAGTAATATCAAGTTGCTAGAGAGTAAGAGGCAGACTGTCCGAAAATTTTGCAAACTAACTTTAAGCCTTGACACGGCCGAAGAACTTCTGCTTCTCCTGTGTCGTCTGGAACCGTCCATGCCCGAACTTGGAAGATGTGTCAATGAACTTAAGGTTGATATCCTCAAGAGCAACACGGGAGGTTTGCTTCAGAAGAGACTGCCTGAGGGTCACCACTCGCTTCTTAGGGCCAACAACACCACCCTTGATCATTAGATAATCTTCCTTCACAATACCGTAATGAGGGAAACCACCAATAGGGGTGATATCCTTCTCGGTTCTGTTACAACAAATCAACAATCAACAATCAAAACATACAATAAGGTTATAAACACAACAAACAGATGAATCAGCTACAGACCTGTCGTAATCAGTCATAGCTTGGTGGGATTCCTGACCGGCCTTGCCGAGCTTGTAGACCTTCTTGTTGAGTTCAGTACGGTGATGATAACCGTTTTGACCAGCCCTGGCAACAGTGTAGGAAACCCTAGCAGGATGCCATGCTCCAATACAAGCAACCTTACGCAGACCTCTGTGAGTCTTACGAGGAAGACGAGTTACACCCCAACGGGTAACAACACCTTCAAAACCCTTACCCTTGGTAACACCAATGATGTCAAGCATCTCGTCTTTCTGGAAGACGGCATCAATCGGAACCTGCTTCTCAAACAAGTTGTAGGCGAAGTCAACTTTGTCGGCAATGCTACCGCCGTTAACCTGGATTTCCATAAGGTGTGCCTTCTTCTGCTTCAATCCCTTCATCTTACGGATCTGAAAACCACAGAACAAACCAGTTATGAATAAATATTAATACATATTAAGAACATACAAGTAAGCAAACAGATTATACACAACCAGAGAAATAAACTACCTGAGTGTGAGCCAAAACACGAACAACAGTGGCGTACTTCTTGATTTTCTCAAGCTGAGACTGAGTGTCCTTCTTTCCATCTTCACTCTCCAACTTCTTGGAGTACTTGGTGAAAGCCTTCTTCTTGGACTTGCACCAGTTCTTGTAGAACCTCCTCTTAAGCTCCTCACTCAAGTGCTGGGCCCAAACAGTGTTCAAAGAGCGGAGACCACGAGGAGTCTTCACGTACCCAACAACTCCAACAATCACCATTGGAGGGGTTTCAATAATGGTAACAGCCTCACAAGTCTCCTTCTTGTGAAGTTCTATAGGTCAAGCAATGCAAGCAATTAACACAAATAAAACGAGGCATACATAAAATACATTATAAGACTGATTAATAACCAGGAAATGGACAAACGTATACTTACTGGAACCAGGCTTGTCGACATCCCTCATGATGTGAGTCATACCAGCCTTGTAACCCAAGAAGGCAGTAAGCTTGGGTGACTTGCTTGGGTCATCCTTAGGGAAAGCCTTCACTGAAAATTTGAAAAGTGATCGTATCATCAATAAGGCTAGATCTATGACATCCCAGTCATTTATGGGAGATGAATAACTTCAATAATTACCCTACTTATTTGAAGATACTAAAATAAGTAGCTCATAGTCTATTATATCAGTCCTGAAACTATACTTTCAGTAACAACTGAAAGTCGGCCTTTACCAGAAATCACTCGTACTCCAGGTTTCAAATACTAACCAAAGCATTACGTTTCATTCAAATTTGCATTCTAAAATACAAATCGACTAACTTTTTCCGATTAAATGAAGCCAAAAACAGAATTCGTCAAAAAATACATACCCTTGCCCCTTTGACGGGAAGCCCTCTTCCTTGGGAGAAATCCAAGGGAACCGTGCCTGGGGTGCTCGAACTTCCTGTGAGACATTGTCCTCCTACCTTACCTGAAATCTAAACAAAAAAAAAAAAAAACTTCAAATTAATAAGAGTGATTCCAGATTGATGAATTATACTATCAAATTACTAGTCCTGAAATAACATGAGCAGAAGAATCGATACAAGCAATCGAATTGAGAGAACGAGAGGAAGAAATCACTCACGGAGGCGCCAAGGGAACGTCTAGGGTTTAGAAATGTGCAGAGGAAAGTTTCAGTAGGATTGTTTGTTTAAATATAGGTAGGGTTTGGGATTTGGGCCGGTAAGCTTATTTACTTGTTACTGTCGGCCCAATGTAATTAGGCCCATCACTCATTTTGTATTTATGTTTTGCTTACCGAGTTATACACTTATTCATCGTACTATAAGAAATATTGAAAGATTGTCGAATAAAGACTCGTGAAAAACAACAATAATAATGAATAAATTCGAACTCTTAAAAACATTTAAAATGTGAAAGTAGAGTGAGTTTTCTACTTTCAGCGACGGGTTGGAAAGGGTTTAGGTCCCGACTCACGACGGAAAACTCTAAGATGTCGCCGGAGTCAAGGTTTAAAGATAAGGTTGTCGGTTTAAAGAAAACTTGCCAGGGTTTTTTCATTTTGGAATAGACGGCGGGTGAGGCTTGGAACAACGGCAAGGTTTTGATTTTTGATCAGTTACAAGGGAGATCTAATACCACTTTTATATTGGATAGTCGTAGGTTGTCTCGATCTCCGACACCAAAGCGAATAACACGAAATCCGGATGGGTAAGGGGTGGCGGCGGTGGGTATGATCCATAGGATAGGATGTATAATGGGATTGGTAGTTAATTTATCAAGGTCGGACCCTTGAAACAACTTCGAGCAACCTTGATCGTTTCAAGATCAAGACACAACAAAGAATGATAAAGGAATCCTTCCGCAATTTCGCTTCAATTTAACACAACAAAGGAACTAAATGTAAGAAACACGAGAAAGAACTTATGAACGATTGAGAGCATCAACTCAAATAAACAAAAAATTGGCACAAACAAAGCGATCCAAATAATAAACAATTGATATTTCACTTGTTCACTCTTCCTTTTCCACAAGGAAGAAAAGATAACAAAAACATTCAAACGTTAAAACCATTCAATTCAGAGGTACCGAACTACACGTCCGAAATGACGTCTTACATAGTGTTTTTAGAGCTGGAATATAACTTGTAGGAGATTAGATCCAACCATAAAACATGAAATATCCAATGAGTTGAAAATAAAACATGAAATTAGATTCAACTAGTCACTTGAATTAACCTTTATTTGATCCATTTGCCATGTAGGAAAACCGTTTCACATGCCTGTGCACAAACCGTCCATGCATACGTGAAAACCGATTTCGGGTTTGATCGGGTTTGTGAAAACCGATTTCGAGTTTAAATCCATTGGATCAAAATTCAAAATCACTTTTCTAACCAATGGTCATTCAAATCAATATGGAGCCAAAACTTTAATATTTTACCAACGTTGGGAAAAATAAGGGTTAAATGCATTTAATCGAAAATCAAATTCTTTATAATTGAAGCTCACTTGTCCGATGGGTAAGGGGCGGTGGCGGTGTGTATAATCCGTAGAATAGGGATATATAATAGGATCATCAGTTGGATCTATCAAGGTCGAACCCCCTTTAAACAACTTCAAGCAACCTTGATCGTTTCAAGATCAAGACACAACAAATAATGATCAAGAAACTCTTTTGCAAATTCACGTCAATTTCAAACAACAAAGGAACTAAGTCTAATATTAAGCGCCATAAGGGGACATGTGAATTGAGAGCACCAACTCGAATACTTAAAATTGACACACAAAAAATGATTCAAGCTATAAACAATCGAGGTTTCACTAGCTCACTCTTCACAGGGAAGAAAATGTAACAAAACATAAAAACGTTCACGGTTTTATTTAATTCAATTCAAAGGTACCAAACTACACGTCCAAAAGGACGCCTTATAAAGCGTTTTATAACTAGAAAATGGATAATTTCAAATCAGATTAGAACTCTCTCTAATCGGACCTAAAATGAACTAAAAATTAAGTAAAAATGGGGTTTAAACTATATTAAAAAGTTCAATTATTAATGAACCCATAATTAAAACTCTCATGTCTAATGAGTGATCGTTCAAATCAACATGGAACCAAAACTTCAGTAACTTACCAACATTGGAAAGAACATGGGTTAAAAGCATTGAATCCAAATTTGAATCGGTCATGTGAAGCCTCTTTATATATATATATATATATATATATATATATATATATATATATATATATATATATATATATATATATATATATATATATATATAGACATGTTTATAATCAAACTCTCCACACTTTTCAACTCATAAACAACATTATGATTCCTTGTTCTCGAAACATTATTATGAACCCATCTTTTCACTTTTCACCATTATTGATCCAAATCAACCTCATAGCTATTGAAATTCCCTCAACCTTTATTCTATTTTTTACATTTCAACTCTTTTTTTTAGCTTTCATCATTATGGATCCAAGTTACCATTTGGTCTTCATGAAAGCATTCCAACAAACAAATATCGTTCATATGAAAATATTTCAACAAATCAATATGGTCCATATGTAAGCATTTCAATGAATTATCATGGTCCATATGAAATTGTTCCAACGAATCAATATGATCTATATGAAAGTGTTCCAACAAACCAAAATGGTCCATATGGAAGCACCCTAATTAGCACATACCAACAAGTGTGAAGTCTATAAAAATCGACCTTACCCTTCCCATGAGGAGCACCAAAACAATTCAAAGGAAACGAGTCGTGAAAGTGTTGCTCGTCAAGGTGGCAACAATGAGTGAAATGGAACCAAGAAGATGAGTTGAAACTTGTAATTGCATGGCCATCAACACAAACAATGTCGTCAATGTTGATAAAAAAGGTGCAACATTTTGGGATTGAATCGCAGATATTACACCACCAAAAGAGTGGTGGTCGATGACACTTGAGTTGAAAGGGGTTGAACTCTATAAAAAAAGGTGGCAAATAATGCCCATGTACACGCAAAATTTGTTGGATGTTGACAAGAGTTAAAGTGTAAGTCTTACATCTTGCAAATAATTTACAAGACCCACTCTTGTATAAAGAGTCGTGATCAAACCCAAGGAAGACGATGTCTTACTTTGACGAATTAATAAAGAAGATAAAATAAACACTAACTAAATATATACAAAAAGCAAACAAAAACCATAAACCAAGTAAGGTCGATCAATATCAATAGAGTTGATTGGCCAAAAACACAAACTTTGATTAGAAAAAATAAATGACATAACAAAATCGAAATCGAAGCAAAAAAAAAAAGAAAAACCTCAGTAATGTTGATCGGTCTTATGGGGCGATATCAATCCCTCTAGAAAACAACGTAAAATAATAATAGAAAGGAAAAGGGAAAAGATAATATTTTGTAGAACCAAAACCATGTAGATCGAAGGTAGAAGAATATAGAATAAAATAGCAATCAATAAAACAATTTCAGAATCTATATTACCACAACATGTATATGAGATGTCTCAACATTCTCATCCCAAATATGCATATAACCAAAACATGCATATAAAATACCTCTCATCATTCTCATCCCAAGTTACAAATTCTCAGTATAAAATGAATTGGTAAAATATTTTAGTCTAATATAATTCTAAAAATAATTTGAAGGTCATAAAATTACACATTCTCATCCAAAAAGTAAAAATATATATATATATATAGAATTCCAAAATATTTTAATCTAATATTTTCTTAAAATTCTAGGGATCTTTGAACTTATCACCCAATAAGATTGTTTGAAAAATTGACAAATATCTTGAATGCTCAATCACTAATGAAAGAGTTATAAAAAAAACACTTGAAGATATTTATACAAAAAACAAAGCAACAACATCTAAAATGAAAGTCAACTCGGTCTCACAAAAAAGTAAAAATATCCTTATAAAACACAGTTTGACTGCAAAACCATTTTTTACAGTACAAAGCTTAATTCCTCCAAACTACAATATTGAGGAGTTGGACAAAACATGTAAAAAAGTTCTTTTGAAATAAAGAAGACCAACATAAACATATCATTAGTTGAGACGAAAATTATAAGCCAAAAAAATAATGGTCTTGGTTTGAGAAAAAGAACATAATGAACAAAGTCTTACAAATTAAGCTCTTGTGGAAAATTTTGGCAAAACTTGAAAACGTGTGGGTAAAAGTCATAAAAGAAAAATATATGAAAAATATAGACATTCTTCATTACCAAAAGAAAGGACAAATATCTTAACAATGGAATAACCTAATGAAACTTAAATCCAAATTCAGGAAAGGACTTACTTGGCATTTCGACAATGGCAAAACAATTAATTTTTGGCATGATAAATGGGTTACCACATCGCCATTTATAAAACTAGTTCAAAATGTAAATCAAATACAAACACTAAAGTAAATCATTATATAAATAATCATAGTGAATGGGATATTAACAAAATTAACGAGTTCCAACATATTATAAGCCCGGATATATTGGAGAAAAGTATGCAAACAATTATCCCAAAAATGAAATACAAGACTAATTATATTGGCGAGGGTTGTGCAAAACTGACCCAGACCGGAAAACCGGACCGGACTGAGCCGGATATAGTCTGGTGCCCGGTCCATGATTTTTGGATTTTTCGGTCTCAGTCCGGGTAGAAAAAGATCGGGTTGGACGGAATATATATTTTTTTACAGATTTAATTATATATATATGTTTAAAAAATCATATATTTTGTGCATATATTTAATAAATATGTATATTTTATATTTTTTTAGTTTTCGTAAAAATATATTTATTTTATTTTATTCCGGTCCGAACCAGTCCAAATCAGGTTTTCGAAAATTCCGGTACGGACCAGATGCACAACCTAATATTGGTGGTGTAACCAAAATGGGTGGTTTTCAACAAAGTTTGCTTTTGAACTGCTAATGGAGGATAAATGTTTCACTCCTTTAAAAGCGTGCGTCTGAATATGAAAACTTAATGCACAACCTAAAATAAATAAATTATTTTGAAAAAACTTCAAAAAAAGGATTACCGACTAAAGCTAAACTAGACTAAAGAAAATTCGCAGTTATTAGAAGCGGTGAATTATGTAACCATCAACTTGAGGTCATATGTCATTTGCTAATGGATTGTCCAATTGTCAAACAAATCATTATTAAATTAATAAGACAATCTCAAACAAAATTAATAAAATCAAACGTGAGAATAAAAAAATAAATGACATCTTTCAAGAAATTAAAGCTAATATTGTACAAAAAATGTTCACATGTCTTGCTACTATTTGGTGAGGTATTTGATTCTTTGAAAACAAAATTATTTTCATCGATGAGCCCCTTGACTCATTTAATAACACGATTACTTTCATTAAGAATCAAATTCAACGAATGACAAATAATCGCCAAAGACAAGAATGACTATGACTTTAGAGACAAGGATGACTATGACTTTAGACCTCAACCAAAAAACAACGCTATCAAGCGGAAAAAAATAATATCAAATGGGAAAAACCAAAGCATGGATTCTACAAACTTAACTTCGATGACTCAAAACTAGATTCTGGAGCTACCTCAATCGGTTTTGTTATCCGAAACCACAATGTAGAAGTTATAAGTCTAGATGCAAAAAAAAAAATTATTTTAATTCGCTACTAAAAGCGGAAGGTTTTGCCCTTAAATTTGGCTTACAAGAAGCTATCAGCGCTAAATCGAGGGAGACATTTGTGTGTCATCAAGGGACTCCTCCAAGGTCTTTGGAGTTGCCCTTGAGAAGTCAAGCTGATTTTACCCCAACTAAATCTTCGCTTATTTAACAAAATCCATATTAAAAATGTCTTCAGAGAAATCAATAAGTTGCTGACCGGTTGACCCATTTAAGAATCTCGACATCCAACACCAATTTTTTTTACGATCCCGAACTTCGCATTTCCATACGCAAAGATGTTTTAGGATGAACCGTTTCTAGGAGGTAGGTCATCTTAATTGCTTTCCTTCATTAGAAATAAAATAAAAAAAAGATGATCTAGAACCCAATCAACCTTAATGGTATCTAATTTATCGATATCAAAACACAAGCTGAGAACATAAGTCAACAGAAAGTACTACAAAAGGCAAAACAAAGCACAAACTCCCTACATAAAATGACAAGTCAATGGATTTGAACAAACTTGCATCAAGCAAAACAGATTCTAATGACTCTTGTCCAACTCCTTTATTTGTTGATCTTCAGAAGGCAAAGCGCTCCATGGCAGATCCCTTACCTTACAAGGCCGAGAACGAGCTTGAGACATCGATGACAAACCTATAGCGGACATCAGACTTTGCAAGGCGCTCCATGGCAGTGTTTATGTAGTCCATTTTGATCACCTCCACATCAGCAGTGATGTTATGCTTAGCACAGAAATCCAACATTTCCTGTATCTCCTTCATTCCTCCAACGTTGCTCCCTCCCACTAGCTTTCTACCTGAAAATTGATTTCGGTTTCAGCTCAAATGAATTAGTTAAATGAATATGCTATATATGTTATCTTGGCTTACCCATAGCCAGAGGAAAGATGGCCAATTCAAGAGGCTTTTCCGGCAACCCCACTGTGATCAGCTTTCCGCTCACCTTCAGCAAACCGAGCAATGGCGTTAGTGAGTGATCTGCTGCGACGGTGTCAATTATGAAGTCCATTGTTCCCATTGCTGCCTGCAACAAAGAGATATTCACAAATTCACTTTAATATATCTTGGACCAGATTGGATTATTTTTTTATAACTGTAATGGGTTTGAACCGGATTTATTGTGATGGGTTTAATTTGTAGATAAGATTTGACTGAAAATAACATAATAAGATGTAAGAAAAGATGGGATTACCTTCATTTTCGCGGGGTCACGGCTAACCAAGAAAGCATCAGCTCCAAGCCTGTTAATAGCCTCATCCTCCTTAGATTGGGAAGTACTAATCACAGTTACTTTAAGACCGAATGCTTTTCCAATTTTGACAGCAACGTGACCGAGCCCACCTAATCCAGCAATCCCCAAATGCTTACCGGGCTCAGTCATCCCATAGTACTTCATGGGACTATAAACTGTAATTCCAGCACATAACAAAGGCGCACCAGAATCAAAGGGTAAATTATCGGGGAAACGAAGAACAAAATGCTGATCAACAACGATCATATCCGAGTATCCTCCTTGGGTACGAGTGCCATCCTTGTCAGGCGAGTTATAAGTGAATATCACCCGAGGACAGTAGTTCTCTAAGTCTTGTTTGCATTGCTCACATGACTTGCAAGACCCGACTATCACACTTACGCCTACACGGTCACCTTCTTTGAATTTTACTACGTTGCTTCCAACTTTGGTCACAATTCCCGCAATCTCATGCCTGGAGAAATACCCGAAAAAATCTCAAATTTAACTTCATTCTATGTACACTGCAGATCTAATTTCGTAAGTTTGGTTGAATTATTAGATCTACAAGAACTGAATAAACACATTTGACCACATTGCGGAATTTGCAGCAAACAATATAAACAGAGATGAATGTTTTGATTGGAAATAGCAATAAGTAATAAGCAAATCAGTACCCGGGAACAACAGGATATTTTGTGAACCCCCATTCGTTCTTGAGAGTGTGCAAGTCAGAGTGACAAATACCACAGAATTGGATCTTAACAGTAACATCATCAGGATTGTTGTCTCTGCAAATACAGCAAGCAAACATCTCATTAACAAAGCCAGCAAGATTAGCAGGGAGATGAACCCTTAAAGATCATTAGCTTGAACACTGTTTTTCAGATTGGACTTATTTTTTCTTCTCTAAGATGAATGAATAAAAAAAAACAGATCTTCCAAAATGAACTATTGCATTTGGCGTCTTCTGTATAACCAAGCAGCCTAGAAAATTTGATGAAACTTGTGAAAAAAAAAAGAAGAAGAAGAGCATATAGCAATTGAATAACCCAAATTATGATTCCAAAACATTTTTTCAATCCCAGAAACTCAAAATCTCAAGTATTTGCAGTTGACCTATCAAGTAAAATCTAGAAGATTTTTCTTAAACAATTGATTTTTAAACGCTTATAAGCCGCATGCAAATGTAGCTCTCGGTTTGATAGTGATCAGGCTTAAAAATTGCTCCAGGATCTACAACAGTTCAACCTATCAAGTAAAATTTCATCATCTGAACTTTAAACGCAAAAATTAACAAAACCCAAAATGAATCATACAATTTATCGTCCAGATGACAGTGAATCTCCAGCAATCGTTATCGATACATTAATCAATTACAGAGACATTTCTACGACATCAGTCATGTCACAAAGGGCAAGCATTACTTGAAACCCTATTCGAAAGCTTAAACGCGACATTCATAGGGGGGAAAAGTAAAATTAAAAATTTTAAAAAAAAACCCAGAAATAAGATGATGAAGAATGACCTCCTAGAGAAGTGAAAGGGAGAAAGCACGCCAGATTTATCCATGGCAGCCCATCCAAAAGCCTTGTTTGAGAATTGCTCCTCTTGAGTATTACCCATTTTTTTCTTTTCTCTTTAGTCTTCTGCTTTGAATGTGGGAAGAGTGGAGGAGATAATGGGTATAAATAGGAGGGCAACCACCAAAGATAAAGGGCCTTTGCTCATTGTTGGTTCGACAGTATATTTGCAGTAAATGCAATTTATGTTTGCTCTGCAAAATTCAGCTGATAATAGAAAGCTGTATCATTTATTTTTGGGTAATTTTGTTATAATCATAATATAATTTTCGTTTAGTTCGTGAACTTGCTGGTTGTACACACGCATTTTGAAAGATACTGTAATATTGAATTATTACCATTAAAACATCTACATATTTTAAGCTTTCGACTTTTTTGATTATATAATTTGTTTTTTTTCCCACTATTTCTGAATAAAAATAATATTTTATAATTGTATTGACAAAGGAATAAACATATAATAGAAGAAATGGTTGTAGAAAGTGTGATCTGACATGTGAATTTTGGCCACATTTAGAAGCATAAAGAAGTAGAGCAACGTAGAAACTGAATTACGGTTACTAAAGGAGAGGTCAGAAGTTGTTTATTGCCAAACTTAACGTATAGCTCACGTTTTTTTTTTAAAGAAACGTATATCCCACATTTAAGTAACTGAGGGCATATATCCCAATTCCGTTCAATCGAATTCGGTCTGGATCCCAACGAAATTTTCCAAAATACAACAATCTCATCCCATTTCGTCAAAAAAATACTGGATGGTCTGGAAGGGTTACGAATTTTAACTTTTTGTCCCACTAGAATCACTAGACCTGTCCCATATCTTTTTTTTTTATCTAAATTGAAATTAATTATGACCATTGGACAATTTAATCTCTAGCTTTAACGGTTTTATCTCTAATACTAAAGTCGGATATCAAATTCTCAAATTTGCTTATTGTCTTTTTCATTGTTCGACTTTTCAAAATACTTAAATAAAGCTACAACGACAATATCATGGTTCTTCACTCCCACGGTTGGTCAGTCTTGAATATTCAGTTCTTCACAATCGAACTATAAGTCTAGTGGTTTCAACATTCTTCGTCATGCAAGTCCAGCGGTTCTAACATTTTTCATCCAAAAAGAGTAAGGCAGATTGTTGGTGGACTTGTGGGTAATCAATTCTGATATAATAATGGATGATTGGATTTTTCTTCTTCTTAAACAAGTATTTTGTGTAGAAACGGTAAAAGATAAACTAGCGGAATTGCTTCGTCCCGATCTCAACCAGAATAGAACCCAACGAAATTCAGTCAATAAAATAAAAAGGTCCATCCAATTATTCACATCCCGTTTCGTCCGGGATCAGGATGTGTGATGACTTAAATCCCGTTTCGTGTCTGATCCTAATATAATATTCTAGAAATAAGATTAGTATGAAAATGCAAAATTGCAACCTTTGGTGAATAAAGTGTGATACAACAAATATAACATATCCGCAAGGAAGCCCTCTTTCATGATACTTTGAATTCAACACACAAGAAACAAAACTATCATGTAAGGTAAATCGCATCAAGTGATGTAGTTTTTTTTTCTCAAATGAGAGGCTCTATAATGGTATAATCCGTATTTCTAACTATGTTTTGTGGATTATATATAAAGGGGATTGTTAGATGTACCGACGAAAAACACTATTTGTTATCATAATTACGCACTTCGCGTACGTAGTAGAGTGGTTTTCAACTACGCATATGGGGTGCGGATATGGAGTCTATTAGGAAAAGAAATTGAAAAATTGAACTGTGTGTAGTAGAAGTAAGAAAAAATAAAATTAACTACTACTACGCACCCCATATACGTAGTTGAATGAGTTCTCAACCACGCACGCTAAGTGCGTAGTTATGATGACATAGCAATTTTCGTCGGTACGTTTAGAATCGACGTATATAAATTGCATAAAAAGTTTTTGAAGAAAAAACACTGGAAGACTAACTTAACTGAACATGACATTATATAAAAAGTCGTACATGACACACCCCAATGGACTCTATGCTATCAACTTATGCTCGTGACATTACATTGCGTAAAAAGTCATACTTATCGTGCATAACTCTATGAAATGAACTTATCTATATGGCGACCGGTTAACATCGAACGGATAAATTTGCTCTTATGTTCATGACATCCTTGTTTAAACTACTGAAAAATTCTTTCGAAATAGAGAAGATAATCATAGATTAGGTATAAGTTGATACCAAATCACACACCTAGACATATCGAAAACGTATAAAGTCTTGGGAGTACTATAATAATAATTAAATAAAAAGATATCCGGCTATTAATGTGAAGCATAAAAAATAATTAATATATTTTCATTTTAAATCTATTTTAAAGTACATTAGAGATAATAATTTTTTACATTGAGATTCCGAACCTAGTATATGAGGTCGGTGTACTCTTCCTATAGTCAATTGGACACAACACCCACTCAGTCACTCTACAGTCCAACACTGTACAATATAATAGATATAGTATATAAATAAAATATATTTGTATGTTTTAAGTTAATTCCTCAAATTGTATATTACATAAAAACTTTTGTAAAATAAATAATTCTTGTAATTAATTTCTAATTGATCAAGAAAAAAATCTAGACAAAGTCGAGAGGGTATGTAATTCAAGATCACAATGCCATATTTATTCAAATAGGAGCCGAAGTCTATGCATCTAATAGGTCTTAAAGATACCGACAAACTTTAAATACACAACATTTCTTTAAGGTGACAATCTATAAGGTTCTTAATATTACCCTTTAGAGATCAAGACAATATCCGACCTTAAGTTAGAACTTCGTAGTATCAACGTTCGTCTAAAATGATCTACCCTAATTTCTTTGTTTTTTATATATTAAAAAATTATTTTTTTTAAAAAAGAAAAGAACTAGTGGTGTAAAATTTACACGGCAAAAACAATGATGTATAGAGAAGTGTGTCGTTCTGTTCACATGCTTTAATTGTTCAAGAGTGATGAATTTTGTAAACCAACCAGTCAGAATTCATCTTCTACATCGATCCACTTTTTCACACCATTTGAAGGCTATGGTATGAACCATTTTAATTTTAATTTTTTTTTAAAGAGGTACGTAGATCACCCGGTTCAATCGGCTTTGCCGATCTACATCCGGATCGGGTAATTAGATTGTGGCCTATTGCTGGGGGATACCCTCCCAATACCATTTTCTCCGTACATGTTGTCAGGAAGATTCGAACTCGAATCTCGAGACTAACCACTTAAGAAGTCTAGCACCACATTCCACTAGACCAACTGAGTATTGATAAACCATTTTAAGTTTTGTGGTGACTGAGATGTTAGTGTTTTGTTATTCTATTAAAAATGTATTATTAGATGATTTTAGTAAAATTAACTGTATAAAAAAATATATACAAATCACATATATCCTATAATTTGATTTGGAAAATATTATCTAAATTTTTTTCTTAAGAGTTATAAAATGAATATCGAGTAATCTTGAGAAAAAAAAGCTTAGATTTTTTATTTAATATGATTTATGAATAATTTGAAAATTTTGCTTAGTAAAAGTTTTACTTTAGTAGAAAGAGGCAGTGCATGTAGAAGTGTAACCTTGTGAGACAAAAGACGATTTTGTTTTGGTGAAGAAGAGCCACTGCATGTGCAACTTTATTCTTGTGAGAGAGCAGAGGCTATTTTGTATTTAGAGGCAGTGCATGCAGTAAAGAGGCCTATCAGTACGGCTGTGCAAACTTAGACCGAATCGGAAAAACCGAACTAAAATTCAAGGTCCAGTTCCGACCCGTTTTCTATCTCTCTTTTTTATTTATTATTATTTTATTTTATTTTTTATTTTATCCGGTCCGAGTTTGAATCGAACCGTATTGAATCTCTATAAATATATATATTTTGAAAAAGAAAGAAAAAAGTGTCAATAAGGTCTCGATCGGACCATGATAGTTATGGACCTTATGGATGTAGAAGTGCTAATAGTCCGGACCATAATATTCTGGTTTGGTCCGGTCTAGACATTTTGCAATTTGCACAATTTATCAGTATGCTCGTTTTGTTTCTTATTCCAGTAAATAAAAGTTTTAATATTATTTTAAGAATATAATAGCCTTTTTAAAAAGAAATTTAATGACAAATTTTGACATACTAAACATATATTGAACTTTAGAAAGAGGAATAAACACTATCCAAAATAATATAAGTGTCAAAGATGAAAATAAGAAAGAACACGCGTAACGCATAGAAGGAAAATCAGGAAAAAAATAGTGTTGGATCCGGTTTGGGGTAAATCGCCGAATCGGTGATTTTCAAACTAGCCCAAATCAGAGGTTTAGCCGTTTAGGCTTGTAGGTCTTGGTTTTGGGGGTTTACGGTTTAGGTTTGGTAAAAAAAAAAAAACTAAACCTGCGGTTTCGCCTGCCTAAATCGCCGGTTTAGGCAATTTTTTTTTAAAAAAAACCTGTTCAAATTGGCGATTTGGGCGTTGAACTGGCAAACCGGCGTTTTTTTATTAACCGGCGGTTTGCCGGCTTGGGAATAGCCGGTTTAGGTTTGGTCTTGGGTCAAACCTAAACCGACCAAGTCTAGAACCAAGTAAAGCGAGATACGAATTGACAATCAGAAAGAGGATTAGGGCCCATTTTGTTTTTATCCTGAAACGAAAACGGAAGTTTTTTGAAATCATTCCTTGTGGTTTAAAGTATTTGTAGTAGAATTTGATTAGTTCGATACCCTATAGGGAAACAAAATGGAAGAAGCAAATGCATTTTGGATGAAACCACAAGGAGTGATTCCAAAAAATTCATTTACAAGGTACACATATGAATTAGATACATTTCCTTTCGGTTTCCTTACCCGGAGTTACAACCAAATGGTTCTCACCCAAATCAATTCCTATATATATATATATATGGTTGAGTTCAAGTGAAAAAGGGTCTTAGAGTCAAAAGTAGGAAGAATCTACAATAATTGAATCAAGTAACAATTGTTCAAATCTAATATGCATTTGTTCAACTAAAAATTGTTTGAAATATATTCGAGTAACATTTGTTTAACTAAGAATTGTTCTAATATATGACCAATTGTCCAAGTACTAATTTATATTTACAATTCTTCAAATATAACATTTATTTATTCAACTATTTTTTTTCCAAATATATTCGAAATTGTTCAACTATGTCAAGGGTTCACCTATATTTAGATTTGTGCATCCCCGGACTTGGGTTAGACTTTTAGAAAAAGTTGCCGTTTTTCCGGGCCGGACTCGGGCCAAGTCCGGGATTTGGGCCTTTGGACTTGTCCATACCCGCCCGAGCCGGGTTTGGGGCCGGGCGGTCACCGCTTTATTTAGTTTTTTGGAAAAATAAAAATTATACATATAAAATTATAACACAAATCAAAGTAGTCCAATAATCGTAGACATTTGAAACTTATCTTTGAGGTCTCGGGTTCGATTCCTACTATTGTTTTTATATTTTACATGTTTCAAATTTAGAAAATAGTTAAAACGGGCTTCCAAGCCGTCCGGGCCAACGCCCGGACGGCCTTACTTTATGTGTCATACTCGTCAGCGGGATTTCGGATCGGGCTAAGCGGCCCGGACAAGCATACCTTATGTGCCATACCCGCCCGTTTTTTCGGTCAGGCGGACAACTTGCTCACGTTTGCCCAGATTTATCTATATTCAAAATTGTTCAACTATATGATCAATTGTTCAACTATATTCAAAATTGTTCAAGTGTTAATTTATATTTTAAATTGTTCAACTTTATGACCAATTAATGTGTTTGACAATTTTTAGTTGAACAAATACATTCTATATTTGAACAATTTGAATCCTTCCTTATTTTGACCCTAAGATCTCTTCTTATATGATTTCAATCCTACGTGTGTGTGAAGGGAACAATCTTGCACAAATCTAGCATCTTGTATAATATTAAAAGTATCAATCACGCGACTCTAACATCTCGTAATTAACATGATGAAGCACAAATAGGTTATAAGAAAATATTAATGTAGCTCTCACATCTTGCATAGAAAAACTCTAAACTACCATAACGCGTGAATTAAGACATAATCATAAGGATAAAAGAGCATTATCAACAATCAACATTACAAATTATTCATGCAAGTTGGGCTCTTCATGCCCATGACCAAGATAATTTAACAAGATATGCTTATATAAAATTTTATTTCTATTAATCGAAGGGAAAAGGGGACCGATTGGCCGATTTGGCTATGGAGGTCGGCCAACTTCTACAACTTGTTCTGAATTTCTTGAATGAAAATTGGAGGAAAGATGGGATTTACAAAAGGAGAGACGAGATCGTCTAGTAATAACTCCATTTCAACTTGTATATCTATTGCCTCGAGGGATATTTAGTTCTTTATTTTCGGATATCTACCAATTCAGTATTGACCTCGACTTCCTTGATCGTGGAGAAAACCTTAGTGTGTTGTATATTTTTCTTCCACTAATAACTTCATTTTAGCTATTGGAGGGTCTGGAATGCCCGCAATATCATGAACGCACGAGTAGATCTCTAAAACAAAAAATGTGGAGGATTATGTTTCCACATCGACAATATTGAGATAATGAGTCTAGTATATAAGATTGGTAGGCTACTTCTCTTATTGCCAATTGGTTTTAGATTAGAACCCTATTGGACTTATGTGTTGGACTTGGGCACAACGCGCATATGCGCTCGGACGTACGATGGACCCCACTTTCATATCTGACCCAACGGAATCCTTCACAAAAGGGAAGACAAACTACTATAATGGAATGCAAAACTATACCATATGTTCAAAGGAATGATAAGAATGAGGGTTAAAAAAACACTAAAATTGATGTTATCAAAGACGAAGAAGTGCACCGATGCCTTATTGGTTTGGATGATGAATTATATGCATTTATACAATTAAATATCGTTGCCCAAAATCCTCTACCTAAAATGAACAAGGAGTATCTGAAAATCAAGAAGAGCGACTAAAAATATGTTGTTCATAGTTGAGATTCTCACACCAACAACATTGCTTTCTTTGCCACCCGCCGCAACGCCTTCCATCCATCGTCTAAGTCAGACAAAAGCAACCTATTTTACGATCATTGTTCAAAGATTAGGCATGACAAAAAAGTGTGTTTCTAAGACCTTAAGGTATCTAGATTGGTGAAACAATGGGCAGCGTTTGAAATTTGACCGCCGGTGCTCCACCACCAAAACCGAAGAATTTTGGCTGTGCTTCTCCCTCCTCATCTCGTTCGGCATCCATGATAACCACCCAGCTAATCAAGCACCGAGAAGTCGTTTGATTATGGCTTAAGGTCAGAAAGTAGTTTGATCATGGCTTAAGGTTGTTTTGACGTTGGTTCTACCATTTTGTAGGCCCAATGACCAACTCTTCTAAATGCCTTAAACTCATACCATTCTCACTTAACTCATGACACAATTGTGGTATTGTCTCCACTCCTTGATACTCGACTTTAATGCCTCATTGTATTGACTAGCGCTCGTGTTAAATCTTCCTCTCTGAATTTGTCCCAAAACATCGAATTAAGCTTCTTAACGAAGTCATTGTAAAATGTACTCATATCGGCACCATACATGTCATCTCCGCCCTCCAGATTCATCATGTTTTTTTTATAATCAAGGCTTAGATTGTCATTTGTTATCTCTCAATCAATTGAATATCGATCGGAATTGCGTTTTCATAACTAATAAGCTATGTGTAATACAAGACCACACTATGATGACGGTGATTGGAGCGGGTGAAGCACGAGATTGAATCTACTAGCTACGAAGGATGACACCTCTCAACATTGCTCATGTATGCCCGACTACCTCCATTGAATCATCCCTTCTACACCGACACCTTGGCCATCCTTCGAGCAGCTTAACCAAATCATTTTCTTCCAATAAACCGGTTCTTAGTCCATGTGATGTTTGTTTCAGGGCTAAACAACCTCTTTCCTCCTTTCCTTCTTTCCTCGTAACACCTTCCATGCTTCACTTTTCTTTGATTTAGTTCATTTCTATTGTCTAAGCTTCGAGTTATTCGATACCCTTCCAGCTTGAGAAGGGGTTTTAAATGATATTTTTCATTATTAGAATATTTTATTTTATATTAGGATGATATATTTTCCATACGTCCGGCTTAGGAGGGGGTGGTAAGATATAGGGTCAGTGGTTTTAATTCCGGAAACGGAAACAAAATGGAAACGAATCTAGTCTATGTGTATATCCTTGTTCATGAATTTTTTTGGAATCATTGATGTGGTATGAAGTAATTGTAATATAATTTGATTAGTTTTGATACCATATAGAGAAACAAATGGGAGAATCGAGTGCATTTTGCATGAAGACACAAAGAAAGATTCCATGAACAAGTAGCATATATGGACTAGGTTCATATCCAATCCTTTTTTGCTTCCGCACTTATAACCAAACACGGGGATAGATTCTCGATTATAATAATAATATATTTTCTTATATTAGGATTATATATCTTATTATATTTCAATTGAAATCCGTTACAGAGAATATTTAGACGGGTTAATTGAGCGAATAAATTCAAGCTTTCCGATTTATTATTTCCTACAATCACCAACACTAGAAAATATCAATTTTATTTTATGGCTATTATTTATTTATTTTTTCTTTATTGAGAAAGTATTAATTATTTCTATATATCATATAATATAAAATGAAAGAAGGAAGGTTTATGTAGATAGTAGTGTTGTGTAGATTGAGTCAATAGGTTAATGATGAGCTAGAAATTGCCACCTTGTTTTCTTGACGACACACATGAATCCACTAATACTCTTCGAAACGATCCGATAATACGAGAATTCTCTCCAACGACACTCTAAGTCTCCAACAATATTACGAGGATAATCCCTTCTCTTGATAAGCATTGTAACCGACCAGAACGCGACCGTTGACATAACTACAATGTTTTCAAGTGAAACACGACATCCTCACTCATGTTCAAGCCGCCATGATTAACTAAAACGTGGTTATTAACCGGTTTCTCGTTCAAAATAAGCCGCCATGATTAACTTAAAACGCAGTTTTTAACTGGTTTCTCGTTCAAAATAAGTCGTGTCACTATCTTTTCGATCACCAATATATGACACCCCGTCACCCCGGCTTGTTTGACAAGTTCGGAATATCCAAATGATAAAATGAATCAACAAAAAGAGAAACAAATAATAATTTTACTGTCACGAATAAAAACACTCAAAAATGTTATTCAATCAATGAAAAGAGAAACAAATAATAATTTTACTGTCACGAATCAATTTTTTTATATGTTATTGAATCAATAAAAAGAGATACAAAAAATAATTTTGCTGTCACAAATATTAAAAAAAAACTCTACTATGTTAGGTTACTGAGTCTTATCCATTTACCAGGTTGATAAACCCTACTTCATTCCCCTTGTTGTCATCCTTATAATTCCCTACAGACGAAGTCCGAGCAGCCCCTTGATCCGAATCAAATATGGTCATATTGCTATGATGCACGGAAATTTTTAGACAGTGCCGTTTTCCGTGTTCTCCCGTGTCGGAAACTTGGAAGCTTCCGGAAATTTCTCGGACACGGTCAAAATAGTGAGGACACGGTCAAGGCACGTTTCCAACACCAGAAATGGGCTAAACACATCCAAACCATGATCATAAATGACGGCTCAATGTGAAATCAAAGAGGGATACAAAATAGATGAACAAACATATGTAACCGTTACATTTTGTTTTCTTTTTTGGAATTCTAGATGAATAAAACATTCATAACTATTACCTCAATATCGACAATCAATATTCCTATTTATCAATACTTCTATAAATAATAACACATTCATGTGTCATTGGTTATATCATATATGCATATTTTATTATATATAAATTTCTCTTCACAAGAGCTTTAAAATGATATATTATTTATATTTTTTTTCCGTGTCCCCATTTCCTACGATTTTGATATTTCTTTTCCGTGTCTCCATTTCCTACGATTTTGAGGATTGGAGTTAAATTGGAAAGTAGGCATTTTTTGTAAAGAAGAGCACTAAGAGGACCCTTTCTATTATTAAGGACAAACTAAACCCCTTTTATTTATCAATAAAGATAAAATAAAAGGGCAAATTGATAATTACAAGGTAAACCCAACCCAAAAGAAAATCCTAAACCCAACCAAACCCAAACCCTGAACCAAACCGGAACCTGAACCCGAACCAGAACCCAAACCCCGAACCGGAACCGGAACCCCGAACCAAAACCCAAATAAATCTCGTTTTATTTTAACTTCTCTCTAAAATTCCCTTTATACCCTTTCTTTTAAAGTTAAGAATAAATGTAAAATGACTAGGGCCTAGTTAGTATAACAATACAAAAAGGGTTTATTAACTAATTTTTCTCTTACCATTTTTGCTTCTTTTTTAAAATTAAAATAAACATAAAGTAATCTTAATCACCAACCGCTACATTGTGCTACTAAATGACAAAGATGACAATTGTAATCGTGCATGATTCTTGAGAAAAGGGAGGAGTCTAAGAACTGAAGATTAAATAAAATTCAACTCCCATACAATAATAAATATTAACATAATAATAATAATGTTTAAGGGAAAAAGCCAGGGAAAAAAAGCTTCAAATCTGAGTAGTGAAATATTAAGAGAAAAAGCATCACAAATCACTCTTTTGACTCGTCCTACAAGACTTGTTGAACCCATAAAAACAAAGGGAGGCAAAGACAGCTTCGAGGCAAGCCATCCCTCACCCCCTTTTCATGTCAATAGGGGCTCAATCATTGGCTTACCCATAAAGATACGAAACAACACATGTTTTTGAACCACTAAATGTGAAAGAACATGACACTCAAAACATCAAAGATATATTTCTTCAATGACCTCTTTCAAGACCTTGACCACCAATTGACGTCGGTTTGAAGACAAACCCGGGTACTTAGAAGCACTTCCTGTGGACAATTGCTGGACCTGATTCATCGTACTCGCCCTTGGAAATCCACATCTGATCAATGATACACAAATCGTTATTTATAGATCATACATTTAGAGCTTATTCAGCTAGAACATACAAACGTTTACTTAAGCTGATTTAAAGAAATCTAAAATTTCTGTCCTATTTCATAGAAACCTAGTATGCTCATCTACCTAATCCAACAGTTCTGTGACAAAGTGACTCACATATACATGTACACTCTGAGCCTGGTACTCTCACAAATTTATAAAATGTGAGATATATAATATCCATAACTAAGAAGATTGAAGTTAGAAAATCTACCTGCTGGAAGGTGCTGAGAGATGCAAGAATGGATCCTCCAATCCAGACACTGTATTTCCTCTCAGGAGGAGCCACAACCTTAATCTTCATGCTGCTTGGGGCAAGGGCGGTGATCTCCTTGCTCATCCTGTCAGCAATACCAGGGAACATGGTTGAACCACCACTGAGAACAATGTTACCGTACAAGTCCTTCCTAATATCAACATCACACTTCATGATGGAGTTGTAGGTAGTCTCGTGAATTCCAGCAGCTTCCATTCCGATCATAGAAGGCTGGAAGAGGACCTCAGGGCATCTGAACCTCTCAGCACCGATTGTGATAACTTGCCCATCAGGAAGCTCATAGTTCTTCTCAATGGCGGAACTGCTCTTGGCAGTTTCCAGCTCTTGCTCGTAGTCCAAAGCAACATATGCAAGCTTTTCCTTGATGTCACGGACAATTTCCCGTTCAGCAGTTGTGGTGAACATGTAACCTCTTTCGGTTAGGATCTTCATGAGGGAATCAGTAAGGTCACGTCCAGCAAGGTCGAGACGGAGGATAGCATGGGGAAGAGCATAACCTTCGTAAATGGGGACAGTGTGACTTACACCATCACCAGAGTCCAGCACAATACCTGTTGAGAAAACACACTACAGTGTAATTAACATGTAGCCAATGGGATTAAACAGAATATTAATTAAGAGAAGAAACGATACGAACCAGTTGTACGCCCACTGGCGTAGAGAGATAGAACAGCCTGGATAGCAACATACATGGCAGGGACATTGAATGTCTCAAACATGATTTGGGTCATCTTCTCCCTGTTGGCCTTAGGGTTGAGGGGAGCCTCGGTCAAAAGCACTGGGTGCTCCTCAGGAGCAACACGGAGCTCATTGTAGAAGGTGTGATGCCAAATCTTTTCCATGTCATCCCAGTTGCTAACAATACCATGCTCAATTGGGTATTTCAAGGTCAAAATACCTCTCTTGGATTGAGCCTCATCACCAACATAGGCATCTTTCTGTCCCATACCAACCATGACACCAGTGTGTCTAGGCCTACCCACAATACTGGGGAAGACTGCCCTAGGTGCATCATCTCCAGCAAATCCAGCCTACAGATTAAGGAAATACACTCAAGAATAAGTACTTTTTTCAAACATCAATATGGCTGATCCAGATCTTGATCAAAGAATACAAACTAAAGCTTCAGAATGGAGCTCACCTTCACCATACCAGTACCATTGTCACAGACAAGAGGTTGAATTTCCTCGTCAGCCATTACTAGTTAACTGCAATAAGAAAAACAATCATATACAAAAACACAGAACAACAGAAATTAAGCACATAACAGCAAGGCGTCCAAATGAAGACAATGGGAAACTAAGCATTAATTCTTACAAAAAAATAACAAATTTGTATCAAGAAACCAATCACAATTATAAATACATAAACTATTCCTGTAGCAGTAGGGAAATTAATGCTTTACAAGAAGGCTGTTATAGTACTAAAAGATGCTCCAATAATCACTATGTTTCTGGCAATTGGACTAACTCTGAAACCTAAACTGAAGCATGGAACAACATCCCGATTTTAGAATGTAATCTAACAATGAAGCTCAGTTCAACTCACACTGTCACACATTACAATAAACAGCGACACAGTTATATCCGCATCGTCCCCCTAATATTATTACTAGGCCGCCAAACAGTCAACGAGAAAAAGGCTTAGTTCGATCCAGATCCCTTTACAAATAGCAGCTTAAGCTTTGTAAGAGAATAAAAACTCGTATTTTATTAGATCTAGTCAGTAAACAAGGAATCATAGCTCAAGAGTAAGTTGATAACATCAGATCGTGAACTAGATCTAACCTAACCAACGATTTCAGATCTAGATCATTCCCAGTCAAACAAGCACTCACAATCTACAGATCCGGAATTCATCTCGAAGAAAATCAAACATTCAAGACCAGAAATCCAAAAGCTTAAACAAAAGAACACCAAAATGACGCACAGTTTCAGATCCAATACTTGCAAAGCAGATCGAGCAAGGCAAGTACAAATCCATACCTTTTGTAGATCGGGAAGACGACGAACGTTAGTAAGAGGAAGAGAGAGTGCGTAAGAGCAGTCGTTCACTTGCAAAGGAGAAGACGGCAGGAAGCACGCACTTCTCTTTCTCTGCTTGCTTCTTGGCCGTGGAGTTTGGTCTGCTCACCCTAGAAATGAGGTGAAACGGGGGTGGACGCTTATATATATGAGCAAGCGAAAATGAAATTGTGGGATGCAAAATAAAGTAGTGGCAAATCATGTAATTTAAGAGGCCAACGGGGAATGTAACGGGTGTGGGAGTCGTGGGACTAGTGGTTGAATCATTTCCACCACGAATAAAGATAGGGGTGACTTGTCTGTAACAGTCTTTTTCAAAATTTTAAAACAATTCTCAACCCTTAAATATGGTTTTTTTTTTCTTTTTTTCTTCACCTTATTTCAAAAACGAAATTGGTTTTTAATATTATTTCGAAAAAATATTATTCATTCAAAATAATTTTAAATGATGTTTGTAGAAATTCTCATTTACATTAAAAGGAACATATTTTTTTGAACAAAGAAGTCAATAGAACCATTATTGAATTTAATAAACTTGAAAATTTTATGAGACTGGACTCATTCTCTAAAAAGGGATGAGCATCATCTATGCTAGATTATGCTTGAATGTGGATTTTGAAAAAAAACCCTAAGGGTGATGTGTCCATCCCGGATGAGAATGGGAACCCCTGCTATGTTCACCATTTGGTACGAGGACTTCTCGAAAGGTTGTGGCTTTGTGGGTATGAGGAGCATGTCTTTGAGCATTGCCCCCTTAGACTTTTGCTTCCGCTAGAAAGAACAAATTTATAATCCGGAAGAGCAATAAATGGAAGGAAACGAAGAAAGGCGATGAAGACAAAGATTGGACGCCGGCCATAGGGTATAAAATGAAGAAAAAACCCCTATCGTGGTCATAGGCGGCATTAAACCGTATCTTGTTGAGGGTAGCAGTGTATCCATCTCTTTCACAAATGGATCATCCCAAAGCTCGAAGAATAGCTCTAAGGGTTCCGGAAACCTAGAGGTGGCCACTAAACCTAAACCTCCTTATGAGAATAAACTTGAGGGAGGAATCACTTGTGGTGATCATGCTGATGGGAAGGTCGACAACCTAATGCAACTCTTCTTCCAAAACCTTAACTAGATAGATACATCTAAGGAGGATGAAGCCTTTGTTGTTGCGATGATCATTGAACCAGACACAAACATTGTTGTCCAAAATCTACTAAGTAATGGCTAATAAGTTTTTTTAAAATAAATAAATAATGAAAAATCAATAAATAAATCAAAAAAAAATGTTGATGTGGATGACCTTAGAAGTTGACACGTGGGCAAAATCAGAGCTGTTATATATACAGAGGTAGGGAAAGGATAATGTAGGAACAACTCTTAGAGTAGGGAGTATAAACCCATAAGATCCGTTGGATTAAGTTCATGAACGTACATGATTAAAAGTTATATATGGTAGTATATTGTATTAAATAAAATAGGAACATCTTTTTTCCTCTAATAGAATTATAGGTTTTTAATTAATGATTAAAATATTCAAAAATAAATGTTCATTCCTTAATAAAGTCTTTACATCCAACGTACATGAAGAAGTTTCTCCATACTAACCTGTAATTGATCGACAAAATGAGAATAAAGCAAAATATGGGAGAAGTCTATGCATCCAACATCGATGAAAAAAGTTTGTCTAGTTTCTTACAATCTATAGGTTTGTACATAGAGAATAGATATAGAAGTTTGGTCCTAAAATCATCCTTCGTCATAGTTCTTGTAAGCTTTAGTTTGACTTCAAATTCTCTTTCTCCAATTAACTTTGTATTGTTTGATTATGGATCAAAAATCTCGCTTGCGTGTTAATGTTCATACAAATTGGTTTATTTTAGTATTTAAATGTATACAGACCTTTGTTTCTAATGACTTTTTGTTCAGTTCAATGAAATCGTTATATAACTCGTTAGATGCAGTGGTCGTTATTTTTGCATATATAGTAGTCGTTAAATTTTGTATACTGATGCACAATAGATGCTAGATATAGAAGTTTGCTCGTTAATTATTGCGTATGTAATAGAACGTTAAATAGGGACTCGTTAAAATATATAGTGTAATAGAACAATCGTTAAATAGAGACTCGTTAAAATATATATTTTTTCTAATCGTTAATTTTAAAAAGCTTTTGGAAGTGTTGTATGTGATCGTTAAGATAAGAAAATAATTTGATCGTTAAATTATATATATAATGTGATCTTAATAAATTGTTAAAATGATAAATAAATTCTTGTTAGTTATATTTATTTATAATAATAATCGTTAATTTTTGGGTGAAATGGTTAAGTAGGCCCTTTTTGTAAATTAGTGTAGTAAATAAGCTCCTAATTAAATTGGATAATAAAGTAGACCCCTATTTTTCATTTATAAAGATTAATTAAAACGGCTAGTTGGTAATTTCAAATTTTAGAAGTCCAAACCCAATTTTTTATTTATACAAAGCACAGGCCTAACGAAAATATATATTCCATAGTTAGTGGGTTTCAAACTCTGAATGACAAGCTCCTCTCCCAACCTTATACCAGCTAGACTAATTGAAATTAGTAATCTATTGTTATTTTTTTTAAAGTTGTTCTTAATATTTACTTACACAAACTAGCGTTACATAAAAAATAATGTCGAGTTAGTTCTGAGGTACACAAGTTACGTCGAATTACACAAGCCATGCTCGATTTACACAAGGTCGAGTTACATAATTTTTGTTCTTCGTTTACATAAGGTCAAGTTACACAATTTTTGTCCGTCGTTTACACAAGGCCGAGTTATACAATTTTTGTCCATCGTTTACACAAATTCGAGTTAAACAAGCCCAATCCGTCGTTTACAAGATTAATTCAAAGGGGTTAATACTCAACTTCGACTGTTTACAGACGGTCGAGTTACTCAAGCCCAAGACCCGTCATTTACACAAGGTCGAGTTAAACAAGCTCAAGACCCGTACTTCGTTTACACAAGGTCGAGGTTACACAAGTATAAGGGTTAATACACAATTTCAGACAAAAAATGAAGTAATATGAAAATGAAGCATTTACACAAGGCCCGATCGGGTTCAATCTGGTTACACAAGCTTGCTATGGTTAAGCCCAATCTAGATAGTTACACAAGCTAGTCTAGATAGTTTTTGTATAATTAAACCAAATTAAAATTAAAAAAAATATTGTCTTCCTTCATCTTCTTTCGTGGGCACACCATTGTTGATACATGAAAGTTGCAAGTTTAACTATTTGAGTTTATCAATTTAGATAAAATAAAATAAACAAATTGAGTTGTAGATGTATGTACTCCATATGTGAATCTGAAGCTTCTTCTTTCTCGCTCTCAACGAACATATCTCGCTGTGGAGTAACCGATGAACAAATCTTTGTCACTGTGACGAGATTTAGAGATCCATATGTTAGATTTGCGGCTGAGATAGAAGCACCAGTAAGTGTAGTTCTCGAGGAGACGGCGACAAAATCGGTATAGGACGGAAGGATCGAGAAAATCGATGTTTACCGGATTAACGAGTCGCATCTGTGAGTCGGCGAGGTGGAGGACGAGATGCTCACGCTGATTGAGGAGGTCGCCGACGGATCGAAGGGCGGTGCGCGAGGAGATTTGGGTGGTGGTGCGATTCGGTGGTACGAGGCGGACTGGGCGGTGGTGCGAGGCGGTGTGAAAAAAAAACCCTAACGACTTCGGCGGCTGCGTCGACAACTGCTTCGTTATTAAGGTTTACCAGATCTGAAAAGAGAACGGGACATTTATAGTCTTTTAATTTTAATCATTTCCCCTTATGCCCCTCTAAATAATTAAAATTAGATTTAAAATTTTACCATAAAAGGGGAGGGGCATAGTTTATATATGGTTTTACAAAAGGGACTTATTACCCCATTTTTCTCTTAATATTTAAGTGGTTGTTAATGAATCTTGTCTTATCTTATAAGTATTAAAGGAGAAACCCTTATTGCCACGTGTCAGCGCCAAAATTCACGAAGCCCCAAAAAATCTTTTAAAAAGTTAATATTTTACGATAATAAGAAGTCATATTAATTAAGTTTAAAAAATAAAAAAAGGTTTGTAGGTTAGATTTGTTTTAAGTTTGAAATTATCACGTAATTTTTTTTAATTTAAGACTTTTGTAATCATTAATACTGAATTTAATAATTAATTTTTTGTTACATGATCTAATAAGATATGTATTAATCTTTTTAACATTTTTTTTGGCTGCATTAAAGGTTGTTAACGCAATTTTCAAAAAAAGTTGTAATTGTTTAGCTAATAGTTTTTTAATTAATAATTTAAAAATATTATTTATAATTTATTAAAACTCAAACCCGCACGTGCGGGTAATACACTAATACTCTTTAATAGGAAGGTAACTTTGATTTATGATCGCTAATATATATATATCCGTCCGTTCTTTTTAAATGTTTTATTTGATCGTTAAAAGGCCATAAATATATATTGTTTGTTATCATAATAAACAATCGTTAAAGTAAGAATTTAAGTTTTTTATTTTTATTTTTTATTAATTATGAAAAATAACAGGATGCTAATTTATTTTTGTTTGATATATTCATCAAAATTTATGTAGTTTTATTGGGTGAAGAAAATGTATTGGAGGAAACGAATATTGACATCCAAGGTGATGGTGAAAACAAAATCGAAGAGGAGTTGAATGAGATTAATAGTGACTGCAATATGATAATTGGTGATGACAACTACAAGTATTGGTTACCTATTGTAGATGATGAGTTTAAGCCTAGAATTGGTATGGTGTTCATGGATCTTGATGTTTGCATTAAATTTTATGAACGTCATATTGAAGTAGCTGGATTTGAAACATGACTTAGCTGCAGAAGATATGCTGGTGATATTGTGAAGATCAGACATGTTTTGTGTTCTAAGGAAGGTGTTAAAAACAATACAAATAACACATGTATACGGTCTAGGGTGTCGAATAGAGTGATGTGTAACGCACGCATTGTATTTAGATACGTCGGTGAAGGAAGGTAGAAGTGAAAGATTTCACAGTGCAACACACACACTGCATGTTAAGTAGGAAGGCAAATATGTTCACTATGTCATACCGTAAGGTCAATGTTCTTCATCATAAACTGATGTAGAATTGTTCTCATGTCAAAATGGGTGCCACAAAGACATATAGATTGTACAAGGAATTTGTTGGTGGACAATCCAATATTGGAGCAACATTGATAGATTTTAAAAATGCAAGAAGAGATTTGATGGCGTTCATTGTTGAATCTGATGCGCAGATGATGATCGACCGTTTCTTTCATAAGCAAGAAGCTATGCATAGTTTTGCATTTGAGTATGATGTCAACGACAAAGAACAATTGAATAAGTTGTTTTGGTTGGATCCTATTGGGAGAAACAATCATGCTATATACGATGACGTTGTATCATTTGATGCTACATACGGATCGAACATGTATTTTTTAAATAAATTTGAAATACAGAATATACATATAATGATTTTAAAATTACTACGGAAATTACACATTACATGATCGTTAAATTTTGATAGAAGTTAATGTTCGTTAATTTGGTATTATATGCTTTGGTCGTTATATATTTATAGTCGTTAATTTTTGTACTACATGCTTGATCGTTAAATTATGATAGAATATGATGATCGTTACTTTTGATATCATATGCTTGATCGTTAAATTTTGTATAATATTTAACGAATAGAAATCACAGTTAACGATCAAAGAAGCTTATATGTACAGTCGTTAAAAATTTATTTTGATCGTTATCATTTTTTTATATAAAAAAGCAGATTCAAGATGATATTTGCACCATTTTCTGGTATTGACAATAACGACAAATGTGTTACTTTCGTTGCTGAGTTGATATTGAAGGAAGATATTCAGTCATATGAGTGAATATTGAAGCAGTTCAAGCAAATAATGTTAAAGGAACCAACCATATTGATAACATATCAAGATCCAACTATGAAGGTTGCTGTAAAGAATGTATTTGAACACACACATCACACGCCGACTCTGTATGTGGCACATAATGAACAAGGTAACACAGAAGGTTGGTTATAGGTTTATTGAATAAAATCCAAATTTCTTGAAAAATTAAATGTTATTGTGTGGAGCTACCAGATTGAACTAGTTGAATTCGAACATCAGTGGGGAGAGCTGATGGCTGAATTTGGTAAGGATAACGACATTTGGTTTACTCACATGTTTGACATTCGTTCTCAATGGATTCCCGCTTACTTCCGGGACATATTACTAGGAGGACTACTTCGGACTACTTCTATGTGAGAATCAACTAACATTTTTTTTTGACCGTTTTACTGATAACAGAAAGAGCTTGGTTGAATTGATGATGTTGTTCGACACTGCAATGGACCAACAACGTCATGAGCAAGCGAGGATCGATGCACATAATGAGACAATGAAGCCAGACATGAAGACTCAATATCGGTATGAAAAATCTTGTGCAGAAATATACACATCGAGTATTTTTTCAAAGCAATCCTAACTCTTCCAAAACAGATTTCGATCGCCATCTTGTTTCACGATGAGCATGTATCATAAAACTATTATATAGTTGTTGTTGCACATCACTGGTACAGATTACATCGTCTATTCGGACTTCAACTCCTCATCTTGATTTTCTTCTTGAACTACCACCTATTAACGACCATATAAAATAAATTCGAAAATTAACGACTAAAAACAACGTACTGTAAAAAAACGATAATAAATAACGACCATATTAATTACTAAAATTAACGACTGCAAATAAATATAATGACTACATATAGGTCAAATTAACGACTGAAACTAAAGAATAAGTTACAGTTTATATTGAAACTAAAGTCGAAATTAACGAATGCAAAAAAATAACGACTAAAACTAAAGTCGAAAATTAACGACTAAAACAACTAAAACTAAAATTAACGACTGATATTGAAACATAAAATAAACAACTGCAATGTGATAATCTGAAATTTTAGATTCTGATACCGGCAGTGTTACCGGATTTGAATCGAACTAAAATCGATTCGAGGGAGTGGTTCACTATTTTAGTTGGAGTTGGGTCGGGTTTGTTTAGTGAACCGGAGCTGGCCGCTCCTTCCTTTTCTTTTCTTTCTAGGCCATGGGCCGGCCTTGCCTTTTTTTTTTTCTTTCTTGGGCCGGGCCCAGTTTTCTTTTCTTTCTTCGGTTGCTTCTTCGGTTGTTGGTACCTGATCGAATCTGCAAAATCGTAACTACCCGTATCACTCTTAATCTCTCAAGATCTTGAGATCGGTTCAAGAACCACAATCTTCTCCACCAGGATCTGATCTCTCATGCTTTCTTCCTCGTTTTTCTTCCTTCTCTCTTCCTGCACTCCACACCGGGTCGAGTTCTTGCTTGCTGAAGCACTGCAGAAGTCGGGTCGAGCAGATCAAGACGGGCGTGTTGCTGTCGTCTCACAACAGCCGGGAACTGGGTCTTGCTCCTTGCACTCAGTGCGTAACCGTACTCCTTCCAAGCTAGACGACCGGAAGGTATACCTTCTTACCTGACGTTCTTCCATTTTCTCGACCGAGACCGGTATGGTAGTCTCCTCTCATTTCTTCTACTCTTGAACCACTTTAACTTCATATTCTGTCCAGAGAACAACTGTGTGAGAATCTGTCTTCGATTCAGTGGAACCAGTCGAAGGGTGGTGATTGTCGAATCTCCATTCCGCAGGGACCTGTGTAGAGTCAGAATAATCACGATCGAGCATAGGAGGAGCCAAACCGAGGTGTTGTAGTCGAACGAACTTCATCCTCCTCTGTAGAAGACCGTGAGCCAAGTACATAACTGGGGATCACACAAGGAAGAGGTATCATCGTGGCTTAATCCTGCTTTCAATTTTCGTTGGGTATGTACATGAAATCATAGGGTAGCTGAGGGTTAGAATCTGAGATCTCGTGTTAGTTGCTATTAGAACTAGTAGGTTGTCAATGGGTTTTGAACTCGGGTCCTCAGGGTAGTGCAAAACCGTTGGGAAAGGGTAGGCTGCAAGGCTCGAACCTTAGACCTCTCGACTTCTCATGGGCTGTTTGGAGAAAATTCGGTTTAATAGCTGAATTTGGAGCTAAGATTTCGATAACCTAGAATAATAATTCACCGTTGAATTTTTGATATGATAGAAATAGATATACCTAGTTTATCATATTAAAATTTGGGAAAGATCCAACGGTCAGATCTGGAGTTATAAGCCTTCAAAGTTGACTTGAAACCTAGTTTTGAAGTTAAGTGTGTTAGAAGGCATTTTTGGGATTTTGTGTAGAACTTGTGAGATGTTGTTTATAGATTCCAATTGTTCCAACCTAGATTAGGTATGACCTAGTTTGGGTAAATATTTTCTTTGGAATTTCCGGAAGTTAGTACGAGGTAGTTTCGATAGGTCAAAGTTGAGTACTCGGTATAATTTCAAAAAAAACGAGTTTTGACTTAGAATGTAAGTTTGAGCAAACCCTCAAACTTGCTTTCAAGTTTTGAGGTTTAGTAAGTGTTGACGGGTATAGAGTGGACGTGGAACCAGTTTGGGCACTTTTCGGATTTTCCGAAAAGTGAGGGGCGTTTTGGTAATTTCCACTAAAGTTAGGTTTTCTTGTTCTTTTGAATCTGAGAGCTTTCTCTTAGTATAGCAGCCTTTTAGAAATCTTGTAAGACTTAGAATGATGATTCTAAGTCGATCTTTCTTGATCAGGTAGTTGATAGTGTTAACCGAGCTGACGATATTGGTGATGGCTGGTAGACGTGGTGTTCAAGTAAGTCTTATGGACTTGCTTAGCTAATGATGCTGTATGAGTGTATGCTATGTGGTGGTGTGTGTTTATTGTTTTAATGTAAATTGATTATAACGACGATATAATTTAATTAGACCCAAGTGTATGATAATGGGTCGTGACATCGCTGCCCAGCATTGTAAGATGCTGGGAGGTTCTCTGCGACCAGTCCATACGGTATACGGTAGATATGCATTGGAACCATTCCGGTTGGTTTACGGGGACAGAGGCGAGGGTCGATGAGATTCTCGTGCCACAAATGAAGTTGAACTAATAAAAGTGAATCACTTATTGAAAAGATAATAATCGGTTTATGTGTATTTTATGTGATGTGTTTATTATCCTTGATGTGTGTTTGTGCTACATAGATATGTTGATATAGTGATTGTTAGCTAACGGTGAAAACAGATGTTGTAGACCTTGCAAGTTAGCCGCTGTTGAGGGAGCCAGAGAGTGTGGTCAGCCGGTGTAAGAGCCTTAGTCTTTCGGACCGAGAGTGGACCTTAGCCGAGATTGGCTTTGGCCGAGTTTAGCCTTTCTGCACCCGCGGGCATGACTGCCGCCCCTGCGGGTTTCCGCCCCTGCGGCTCAGGGAACCGCCCATGCGGTTTCCGGCGGCTGCATCCGGTTTTGTTAACTCCCTTGACCCGTGCTTTACCTTTCCCTTACTTCTTACCTTGCTGAGCAAGGGTTTCACTTCACTTCCTATTCCACTCCAGCCTTGCCTACGTTCTTCTTGCTTTCCCTTTGCTTCTTCTTGATCTTGTGTGATTCCTTCTTGGTTTTGGAAGAGTTTTGATGTGGCTTTGATAATGATGATGCTTGTGATGTGTGTTGCTGTGCTTGGAAGCCAGTAAAGGTGTTGGTGATCATTCCCTTAGCTAACCACAACTGTGGTAAGCTTCCTTCCTCCTCTTCTCTTCTTTCTTCTTTCTTGTTCTTCTTTCCTTAGCTTAGGATTAGATGTTTGGACATAGAATGATGTTGGAATGTGTATGTTGTTGCATGTGTGTAAATTTGGATGAGAGAAGACGTGATTTGATCACGTGAAGAGCCAAAGAGAAGCCGCGGGTTCACGTTCTGCACAGAGGCCGCCCCCGCGCCTAGAAGCCGCCGTCCCTACGGAAGCCGTGCCGCAGCGCCAACGTCTTGCCTGCGTTGCCTGCATCCCGTGTCACCGCGCCTGATCCCTGTCGCGTCTGCGGGTTACCTGTTCCGCTCCTGCGTCCCTTGATCACGCAGGTGCGTTTTGTCCCGGGACTACCTATAGTAAGGTAGCTCCTTTCCTTTCCTAGTATGAGGGAACTAGTACCATGCTAGGTATCGGATGTTGATGAGTATGATATAGATATGCCGGTTTGGGCTTTGAGGTTTACGAGTTGGATATGATCCCTATGGATCTCTTGGGTCTAGGTGTGACCCCTTTGTGTGATAGGAGTTTGATATATATATACAAAGTCAAACAGAAATCCGTACAATAATAATAACCCAAAATCTCACGATAACGCCCAGTGTACAGAACCCTCAGCAGATCACCCCTCTAGATCACTCTGCAGCTCTCCTAACCTGCAAAGGATTTACAACACGGTATAAACCGTTAGCTAACCAAACACATATATAAGAAGATGCTAGAGCACAATCACATATCAATAATATTAACACTTCATCATGATATCACACATTTACCCGGTTTATTATCTTTAATAAGTCCAAACACTCAAGAGTATATAAATCGGTATATATAAATATACGTGACACGAAGAATATATATAACCCTCGCCTCTGCGTGCAATAGCTAGCTGGAGTGGTATCAGCGCACTTTCCCGTATACAATATGGAGTGGTAGGTGCCCTTCCCGTATACCAGAACTAACTAGCTTACATAGAACTTCCCAGACTCCACTACGGGATGAAAGGTAAGTTGTCACAACCACTACAATGGGCGGTCAATATAACATAGGTCGGTGACCATCATAATGCATGCTATAAAGCATATAACAAACACCACTCATGCACACATCCAATTTAAGGATGACAGCTAAGTAAGTCCTATGGACTTACCTCAATCTCAGAAGTCGTATCACTACGATCAGCTCTCACTCAGGTCCACTCCAAACTAGAGGACAAACGGCCTATACAAGGCATATATATATATATATATATATATATATATATATATATATATATATATATATATATATATATATATATCAGTTTTATGTTTTGTTTTAATCTATTGGTGCCTTGTTGTAAGATTCAGTGAACTTGTTGTCAGGCTAGGGTCAGGATCCATTGTGAGATCCTAACCCAGTAGCACCTCGAGTCCTATGGATTTGGGGTGTTAGAGCCGGGGTTTTCATATTTGTTCTTTTGAGTTTCATTTGGATGTGTTGGGGATCTTTCTTTTCTTTTCTTAGTTGTTTGTTTCTTTTGGACGGCTGATGATGTTCTCCCTTTTTGAGTCATGCATAATAAAATATCTTTTAGTTTTATCGGTTTCTTTCTGTGCCTTGTTGTAAGATTTTAGTTAAGTTGTTGTTCAGCTAAGGTCGGGAACCACTGTGAGGTCCTAACCAATAGCATTCCGGGTTCTCAGAATTCGGGGTGTTACATACTTAATATTGTAATTATCAAATGAAATTAACGAATAAAACATTCAAATAAATGACAATTTATATTGTCAAATATTAACGACTAGAAAATTCTGTAAAAAAAACATAAATACACTAACTCAAAACACAAACTATATCTTACCCATAGTTTTAGGAGGCATAATTCTTCAAAATTCTGTAAATAAAAAAAATGATATTCAGATCTAGAAGAAACGTGTTTTGAGAAGAAGAAAAAATCAATTTTCAGATATAGAATAAACGTGTTTATCATATATTGTTAAGATAATACATACATTTGTGAACAAAGAGCTTGAATTTTGATATAGTTCCAATCGAATGTCCCAAAAAATTATCGTTCCACTGTGAAGAAAAGTGTGTGGAGAAAAAATAAAACGTGTTTTGAGTGGAAGAAAGAGAGAAGAAGCAAGATGGAGAATTTCCTTGGACGGTTGGACCACATCCACTAACCTTTTATATCATCAACCCTACAATCAAGGGTTTTGATAAATTTAATCTAACGGTCCACAATATCTTAAAATATTTTATAACTTAAAAGGAAATTTAATATTATAATACCAATATCATACATATTTTAACGAAGTACAAAATATACTATATATTTTAATGATCCAAATTGATTTTAACGACGTACAAAATATGCTAGATATTTTAACAATCCAAGTATAATCAATTTATAAAATAACGATTCAAATCAACAATTCATTATATTTTAACGACCAGTGAACTATATTTTAAAAAAATTAACAACCCTATTAAAATTAAGATAAGCCATAAATTAACTACCCACATAATAAACATAAATTAACGTCCTACATTAACCAATATCGAACGTTTCAAAAAATACAGCTGTTTTACGATATTTTTCAGTCGTTAATTTTAATGAGAATATCAACAAAATGAATAACAAACATAGCAAACATATTTTATTAAACCAGATAGCAAAAAATATTTTTAAAAAATCCCAGTATAATGTCATAACCAACAATGTAACAAAATAACCAAATATTAATAATGTAGGAATATGTCTATTTGTTCTTGATCAACTTGATTGCTTTCTTCATCATATAATCCTTCAAGTTATTGTCTTCAAACGTGATCATCGCACCAAAATAACTTTCCATTAAAATTTCAACTGTTCTTCTGGAAAACTTTTTGAAACCACAATTCCATCCATGAATCCAGGTACCCATGTAAGTCTCTAAGTGTCCCATGAATCCATGAAAACGTTTTATTTACCCTTCATGATAAACATTGGCAACTAGGGTTGTGTACAACATGTCAACGTCTTTGTTTGGTGGTTTGGATGTGTTAATGACTCTGTAGACATTTGTGCTCCTGAGACTTTGTGACGGCTTCTTAACCCTCGTTGAACGGAATGGCTCCTTTACAGTTTGTAGGTCATTTGGTAAATGGATTCATGGATGGAATTGTGGTTTCAAAATTTTTTCCAAAAGAACAGTTGAAATTTTAATTGATGAAGATGCCACTGCTTTGTATTCTAAACACCGAGGATCCAGTTCCATCCATGAGAAAAATCATCCAAGAGTGATATAAATCAACGATACTCATCTACAGCTTCAGAAAAAATCTTATGCAACACTCATTGCAAAATTAAGGGACACCTCGTGGACAGGTGCTTGAAACTCCATGGTTATCCCACAACTCTAGCTTCAGGAGTAGCTTTCTGTGACAATTGCAAGATATAAGAACACTATGCCTCTCGTTGTTGGAAGCTTTGTGGCTATTGATAGCATGTTTTTATGCTATCTTTTGTAGTGTTATTTTCTTGTGTTTTCTTCAGTTTTTGCATGAGATAAGGCATTTATTATATTTGTCAGTGCTTAAATACATCAAAGAATGTCTACTCCTCTTTGTCTCTTGTGTTTTGGTGTTTTAGGTCCAAATTGGAGCTTTAAGTAATGAAATCAATCAAGGCTAAGGAAACTCACAATCATCACATCATCTATGAAAAGCAAGGAAGGAAAACAAGAAGAAAGCCTCGGAGCAACAAGGAAGAAAGGCCCAAGTCCAAAGAAGAAAGGTTGAAGACTCATCAAGAAGATTGCAAGTTCACTGGACCGAGTGAAGTGCTCACTCGATTGTAGAAGACTTCTCACTCACACAAAGAAGAAGGAGCACTCAATCCATAAAGACTTAGGCTCTCCATGCAAACTAGAATTCTGACGAACCGATCGAGTGAAGATCCACTCGCAAGAGGAAGACTTGCCACTCGGTTGAAGTGGATGTGAGCCAAGCACTTGCCAAGCCAAAGCCAACATTTCCTTCGAGTTCGCCATCCCACTCAAACGAGGAAGAAAAGTCACTTGACCAACCTACTTTCAACATGGATCGAGTAGATTGAAAAGAATGGACGAAGAAGAAAGTTGGTTAAATTTCCTTTCTACTCGATCGAGTGAAGTGTCAACGTCGTCGGGTAAAATGGAAAACTTGGACAAATAAGAAAGTGTAACAACCAGCCACTTGAGTTAGTTAGAAAATATTCCTTTTGATGAGTTGACAATGTGTATAGGCCTATATAAAAGGTATAATTGCCTTAGAATTAGATATCTCACACACTTTAGGTTTAGATCACAACAAATTATCTCTCTCTTTTCTAGTTCAACGGATTCAAAAGGTGTTTTTGGTTGAAAGTTTGAAGGAAGTGAGTTTGATTCATGTGCAATCTTGTTTTCGTCATAACTTTTGTTTGGTAAGTCCAAATCATTCCATTCTTTTGCCTAGATTTCTTATTGCTTCTCTACTTTCATATCATGGAAATGATTTATGGATTTGAGATATTTGGTTTCACGATCATGTGTGAGTAGTCCTATGTTAGAGTTTGGGGTGAAAACTCCAAATTCAAGTTATGTCCCTTGAATTAATGTTATGCCTTAGGAAATAAATTAGTATGAATGCATGTTAGTGAACATATAAGAGAGACTTAGCCATTTTGAATGTTTAATCCATGTTTGTTTCTAATATGAATGTCGGATGCTAGATTTCTATCTAGATTGTTCCTCTTATGTACATTGTTTAGTTTCAAACGTGTTTTCATGTTCTTATATGGTCGTCTATCAAGGATGAGACCTATAAGTAACTCCTTTGTTAATGATGATTGTTTAGATTCCTATTATGCCAGAGTATATGTAGTTAGGCCGAAAGGATGACTTTCATGCTTGTATTGTTTTAATCCATGCTAAAATAAGTTGATTCATGCTTGCAAATAACAAACACCATGTGATGCTTGTATGTCTTGATTAAGAGCTTAGTAGTGACTTATAGTTGTCTTTCAACATTTGAATAGCAAACACCATGTAACACTTGTTGATTGGATGACTCATGCTTAGATTATCACTTGCCTAATATGTCTAGATAAGTTTAGTAGCATTGACTTGTTACTTGATCATCTAAGTTCTCATATCCTATATTGACATAACATCTATTTCAAGTGGCTTTGCAAGGGTTTGGAGGAACTATCCTCAACCCCTAATTGTTTCCCATACTTGATTTTAGTGATTGTGATTTGAATTGCTAGTTACTCGATCCACTTGTATTATGTGTTCCATCACTCGATCCACGTTGACTGATATACTCGATCAACATGTATCAATCACTCAATCTTAGTTGCCCGTTTTCCTTGAAATTTGTGTCATCATTTTATTATCTTTTTTTTCTTCTTTCTTTTACACACTTGCATTTGTTTAGAAGACTTCTTAGAACATGGTAGGAATAACATTGTCATTTGGGAGATGACCTTGACATTCATGTCATATATTTACATTAATACGGCCATGCACTTGTGGTTTTATATCATCTCCCCTTAAAGTGTCGTCTTGCATTTCTATCACCTTACACTCGGGAGGTGTTGGCTATCCTCTATGCCATAAGTTCGCAAGCCACCTATGTCGTCAATGATAGCACTGTACCTGAGATTTTAAGTGAGTTCTCAATCAATTGTTGTCTCTCCTTCAAAAGCCACATCAAGAAAGTGGTAAGGATGATCACACGACTTTCTTGGCCGGACCCTTTGATGAAGCAACACTTAATGATTGGTCGAGTACATAAGGGACTGTATGTAGTGAAAGAAAATCAAACCATTCAACAAGCCTACAATCATGCTCCACTGCCTCTTCTAATCTCAACCTTGATGTTTGGCATTGCCGCCTTGGCCACTTACTTTTTGATCAACTAAGCCGTATTTCTTGTGTTTTTGTCTCCACATAGAAACATTATGTTTCTCAAATATGTCCTCAAGCCAAGAAACATAGACTTGCTTTTACTCATACTTCCACTAGAGTTGATACACCTTTTGAGCGTATTCATGTGGATACTTGGAGGCCTTACAAGCAAACCACTCACAATGGTTTCAATTACTTTCTCACCATTGTAGATGAGTATACACGATGTACTTGTACCTATTTGATGGCTAATAAAAGCAATGCTTTCACCTTACTCCACCTTCATTACCTTAATCAATAATCAATTTCACCACTCGATTAAACAATATGGTTTGACAATGCCATGGAACTTTCGGGAACCAATGCTTCTTCTTACCCCTACAACTCAACAAAATGACATAGTTGAACGTAAACACAAGCATATTCGGGAGGTTGCCAACTCTCTTTTCTTATAAGTCAATCTACCACTCATCTATTGGGGGTGATTGTATTCTCACGGATACATACCTTATAAATCGAACTCCATCACACATTCTTGTATATAAATCCCCTCATGAGCTCTCTACAATAAAGTCCCCAAATATTCTCATTTACAAATTTTTTGTTGTCTTTGTTACGTGAGTACCACAACTCACAATAGAGACAAATTCCAGCTTTGTGCCATTTCATGCACATTCCTTGGATATCCCTTTGGTAAAAAAGGAATATAAGGTTCTTACACTCATACTCAACAAATCATTCACTCTAGAAAAAAATTTTCATGAGACAATCTTTCCATTTCGGCTCCCTTACCTATCCATTAGTCATATCCTTCTTCTTTTGATCCATCTATTTTTATTCCTTCCGCTGCTACTCCTCCGATACATATTTCTATCCTCCTACTTATCCTTTCCTTTCACATTCTTCAAACACCAATATAAATCCTACCTCAAGCCTCCAATACCCGACATCATTTCTACCTTACCTCTTCGAAGATCCACTTTATTCACAACTCGGCCATCCTACCTTCAAAATTTCATTTGCACTTACAATTCCACATCTCCATCACCAGGTATTTTCCTATTTTATTTTTACCTCCCTCACATCATTCTCTTCTTTCCTCCTTAACTACCTATGTTGAACTAACATCCTATTAAGAAGTAGAGCTCGTAATTCCAATTGGGTCAAGGCCATGAACATTTATCAAGCTCTCCAACAAAATTACACGTGGGACTTAGTTCCTCTTCCCGTGACAAGAAGGTCATTTGATGCAAATGAGCTTTTAAGATAAAATTCAAGGCTGATGGGAATTTCAAAAGGTTCAAATTCACCTTGTTGCCAAGGGCTTCACTCAAAAAGAAGGAACTGATTATCAAGAAACCTTTTCACCTGTGGTAAAAATGACCACAATTCCAAGCATAATTGTTATTGTCGCCTCTTAAATATGGGTTCTTTATCAACTAGATATATATAATGATTTCCTCCATCGAGAGTTATAAGAGGATGTATACATGAAGTTTCCTCCTGTTATAAAAAACCCACTCTCTCTTGTTTGCAAGCTTCAAAAGTCAATATATAGTCTCAAGCAAGCATCCCGACAGTGGTTTTATCGACTCACTACTACTCTACACGCTCAAGGTTTTGTCCAATCTAAAAATGACTACTCCTTATTTATCTAGAAGTGTTCATTGGATATCACAATTGTTCTTATATACGTTGATGACTTGCTAGTTATTGGATCGTGCCAACTGGAGATTATTCGTCTGAAAAGATTTCTCGACAATACCTTCAACATCAAGGATATGGGACTTCTTCATTGTTATGGGCATTGAAGTTGCTTATATGCCTTTTGGAATCACACTTACTCAACACAAGTTCTCTCTTGAACTCCTGCAAGAAGCTAAATTATCTTCAGGTAATCCCACAAGTACTCCTCTTCCTTTGCACATCAAGCTTCTCCCTAATTCTAGCACTCCTCTATCAGACCCTACTGTATGTCGTTGCTTAGTCGGCAAGTTGAACTTCTTAACTAATAGACGCCATGATCTATGGTTTGCGGTTCAGACACTGATTCTGGGACACCTCTATCAGACCCCACTGTATGGAGCTTTGATTAGTACCATACGTTGGAATCCGACCAAGGAAGGTCTAGGATTTTCCCGGCATGGCCTTGAAACTCATGTCTTGGAAACAAAACATGAACATGAGTTCTTTTGACGTCTTCTTGGTCATCATCACCTTTGTTGTACAAACCCTTGATGTCTCAGAGCTGCATTTTCTTGGCATAGAGAGAAATTTACCCATCATCTTCCACCAATTACATGTTCTCTTCTTAGCAAGACTAATATTCCCATGATCATCATCCAATTGAACCTTAGATGAAACCGACACACTATAATGACAAGAGAGGGCGGCCTCACATTCATCAAACACGGTATTAGCCTCACCATTCGCCTCCTGAGCTGAACTTTCCACTGTTCCATTTCCAAAATCAGATAATTAAGATGAATCAGACAGAACTCCACTGCAATCAAGTATTCTATCCAAATCCATGCCTACAGGTTCAAGAAAACCCATTTTGCAGAAGAAAGCCTCCCAGCGCTCTTTCACACTCTTCAACTCATTCTTGCCCAACCCAATTTCGGATTCATCATCAAACCAAGAAAAGAGACCCAAGGACCTATTAAACAAATTACCTCTCTCAAAAGATTCGAGCATTTCATATCACTTGCAAGATTAACCCTCTCCCAGTACCACCCCCCTTCATTGGACATGCTATGAAGAATCATGTATATAATTATAAGTTATAGCTTGTAAAAGACAAGCGAAATCCCGAGTTGAGAGCCAAAAATCACTCACAAAACCAATCAAAACCATGGAAATACCCCCAGTTTCAGTACTAACTATAATTTGAAGGGCTGCATTTGTAAGGTCCAAATCCAAATTGCAAATCCACATAATTAACATATACAAGTTCAATTGGAATATATTATACAACGAATCGGGTAAATCACACCTAATTAAGCACCACCAAAGGAATTGAATAACAATATTATAGATGATAGAGCAGAGAGATAGGAAGGATGGTTTAAGGGTTCCGTGTACCTCAGGAAAGAGGAGAATTCCTGAAAACCGTAATTCGATTGCCGCGGCGCCCATTGTAATTAGTTAGGATGTCATCCAAGTCGAAACAGTGTTGCAAAGACAAGGTGTCCGCCATTACAAAGAACAAAGCCGCTTTTTTTACTGCGTATTCAACACTCAAAACTCTCAAAATCCCGAGTAGAGAAGATGGTGGTGGAACAAAGCCGCTTTTTTCTTTTATTTTTCCTTTTTTTATTTATTGTTGTTGTGATAGCCCACAAAAGACTTGGGCCTAATATAAAGCGTTATACCAGGCCCTACTGGGCAAGCATAGGTCCAAGTATAACATAGAAGAAGGAAAAAAATCACCACCAGTCAAGCGATGAAACACCACCTCCGGTCAGTCTGGGCTATTAAACTCGTTTAATTTTTAAACTCTAATAGAAACACATTTTTAAGTTAAAATAAAATTTGGGCCCATTTCGAACTCATTTATAAATGAACTAATATGAACATGTAAAAGTTCGGCCGAAGCTCAGCGAATGACATTTTATGACTATTATAGTAGAGCTACTCATACTCTGTTTGGAAGGTAATCTAAGCTCAAAATCGTTCGCTTTTTTAAAAACGATCCAAATAGAACTCATTTTAAAACTCGATAAAAATGTAGGTTCGGTTATATATCAACCCTAATGGTAGCTAAGTTAGAGTATCCACAAGTTTTCTTCTATAATAACTATAAAACGGAAAAAAAAACATATAGGAAATATATTAATTTTTAGAGTGAATTTTGAAAGTAACCCTTAAAACTATAAAATTGCAAATCTAACCACTAAAGTTTCAAGTTTTACAATATAACATATAAAAATTTGAATTCCGATTCTAGGTTTTGTTCGGATCCGCCAGCTCCGCTCATATTCGTTCATCTCCTCTTCAAATCAAAATGATCTTGCCTCTTAGCTTTTGTTTGGAATCAGAAATTTGAATTCAGATTCTAGGTTCGTTGAATTCAAATTTGTCAGTGTGATTTATACATTTAATGTTTTGATTCATTATTCTCACACTAATTTTGTTATGTTCAACATTGTGATGTTACACAATATAATACATTTCATGATCTTTCTCTAGACCATATATATATATATATATATATATATATATATATATATATATATATATATATATATATATTTATTGTCTACTTTATCATATAGAAAAAAATATTATATAAATAACTTCATATTTGTTATAATATCTTGAATAATAAGTATCATATAGAAAGAAAAAAAAAATATTTAAATAGATTTTTTGTTAGGAAGTCCAATATTTCGATGTGGAAACTAATTATATCCAACACGCCCCCACAAGTGCAACTAGAAGATATAGACCGAGTTGTACTTGTCCACAGGTTATGATCGCGAGCCACATAGAGGCTAACCGCTCCGATACCATGTCAAAGTCCGATACAGACGGACCGTGTAGAGCGGGGGTCGTGTGCATCCGAGCGCACATGCGCGTTAGGTCCAAGCTCAGCACATAAACCCGATGAGGTTCCATCCTAAAACCAATTGGCAATAGGAGGGGTAGCCCACCGACCTTATATATTAGGCCAGGGAGTCCCCATCTTTCGATGTGAGAACTAATTATCTCCAACAATTATTGTTCCATAAACATTACTCGAAAATAATACAATAAACTTATGAGTTGATATTGAATATATGAATTAAATTAACAAAAATTTCGAACCGTTTCTAAAAAAAAAGTAACTAAAACTATTAAAAAAATATATATGATTTTTTAATAAAAATATTATAGTTATTTTACTAGAATATGATATTAGTTCATCATTATGCGTTTACTTTCATTTTTTTTAGAAAATTTGAACATTAAATCCATATTCTATTACAAATAGTTTATAATTTTACCGGTGTACATTTACTATGTCCGTAATTTCGTACCGGAAACAATAACATTTACTCGAATCACTCTCAAAATTTTATGGCATTGCATTTTGCCATATTGGTATTATATAAGAAAAGTAAGTTGGAAAAGCTGGAAATATGACAAAATTTGAAACTCTGTCTGGAATAAATGTATGATGAGGGGTCCATTACACAAAATCATAACACATACCATCAAATCAGCATTTACCGGTCTGTAAATTTCTTACCAAGTAGCAAAAATGAAATATGTAATAAAATGGAATGAAGAAATCGAGCTTGTAGTCAAATTGGTCATGAAAGAAAAATACAGCCTTTATATCACTCCCGTGACTCTCCCTTGGTTTTCACTTAGATACACTTTGAGCATCTCCGTCAGTTAAATTGAAATATTTAATCTATTTTCAAAAATAAATAAATATATCGGAAATAATGTGAAAACCAGAAAACAAATAAATATAATTTTTTTATGAGAAGGGATGAATGTTAAAACGGCTACATGTTTTTTTTGGAAGATATAATTTTAAAAATGGACTATTTACCACTGTCCAATCAATATTTTTTAATTTAGAATACTTATGTTGATGGTGGAGGATGTTTTAGTTGGGTCCGTTTTTCAGCTATATCGTTGATTTCTCTGAAGAAACCGTTTGATGTGAATTATTTGGAACATTTGAAGTTCAGTGAGTAGATTTTTCGTAATCATCTCAATTTTCTAAGGACATCTGCATACTCCGTTAGTGATATAAATGTTATCACTTTCAGTTATATTTTTTATATTTATTTTAATAGTTTTTTTTAGATGATGCTAGTTAAGGGCGGACAACAAAACGATCGAATACCTAGATAACTGAATATACTTTTTGTAAAGGAAAACTCGTATCCATAAAACCTGGATATCCATAATTTTTTTTAAGGAAAAATCCACTCCGAATCCTTGGATTAGATAATTATCCGTGGATATCCAACTAGTCCGTTTGATCCGAATTTAAAGCTTGGTATCGGTAATTGATTTGACCGGATCAAATAGTTACCCACGGATATTCGGATTATCCATTAACTGAATGACTTCAGCCTGATCCGCCTGATCCTAAAGACTTATCCGAATCAGATTAATCCGACTTATCCAAAAGTAAAATAATTCAAAATTATGGAGCATAATAAACCAAGTTGTGGATACAATATATTTGTTTAAATATAACCTATGAGACCAACTTATAAGAAATGCTGGTATAAATCGTAAACAAAATGAACAATATAAATATTAATAACAAAATTATTGTAAAACACTTTTTATTTTATAAATAAGACACCTTTTGCCTTAAAATTTTTTTATATTAATTTAATGAGGTTAGATACAATAATGTTTGTGCAACCTTGTAATAAAATGATATTTTGTCAAGAAAAATTTATCAAAATCTCATTTAATCGAAATTTATAATATCGGTTTTAAAAAAAGTCAATTCGGACAAAAAATTAATTTAAAAATACAAATATTTTTATGCTAATAATTATTATTTATATTAATAAAAAAATTTATACTTAGTATTGACGTTTCTGACTCTCAAAATAGAACTCGAGTTTCACTTTTGACTTACAAAATAAAACCGAAGACTACTTTCGTTTTAATTTTAAGTTCGGTCTTAACCACCCTCATCCCCGTTTAACATCCTATTCTCATCACATAACGAGAAATTGACATTGTAGGTGAGAATTTTCCGTGTTTGTTTTATTTACCTTTGTAGAGTAGTAGAAAGCATAAAATGAAAGGCAAGAATTGAAATGAGAAGAAGTAGGGGCCAAGTGCCAACCAAGAAGAAACCTCCAACAAGTTTCCTTTCCTTGTAGCAGCAGATATACCTATTTTTGCTACTAGAGATTCCAAAATTATATGTATATCGTCCTTCTTATTCTGCCAATATTCATGCTTTGGAATTGGAAGATAGGTGGTTTCCAACCAAGCCCTCCCTCATCCGCACACTAAAAACTAGGCTCGTTTAAATTCCGGTCCGAACAGATCCGGACCGGTTTAGACCGGAAAATTGTAGTTGGACTGGACTTGAAAATGGTACAGGTTCAGGCTGGTTTGGCAATTTTGTATAGGGTTCAATTCTAGGTCCAAAACATATATAAAGAAATTTGTTCCTATTGGTCCAGGTTCGGTCTAGACCAGATGAACAATCCTACTCATAACTCTTTATAAGTCCAACGGGTTCAATCTTAATGCCAATTGACAACGAGAAGTGTTGGAAATTAATAAGTTTTCACATCTGAATTGGGGAGATTCCGAGCCTAGTATATAAGGTCGGTGGACAACTTCTCCAATTGGTATTCGGTAGAATCTCACTGAACTTATGTGCTGAGATTGAGTCTGATGTACATGTACGCTCGTATGCAAACGATCCCGCTCAAAAATCCATTTGTGTCAGACTTTAATAAACATTATATACTACTCCGTTATCTTTTTATTAATGACGTGAAAACATTGAATTCTCCGTAATATCTTTGATAACCTAATCGGTTATCCGTTTCTATAAACATTGGCACAAACTTAACATATTATGCTAGATAAAAAGAATGTGACAACATTCTAACATTATTCGACAAAAAGTAAAAACAAGGAACCACAAACAAAATTAAGACTATTATGTGGTACTCCTCCACCTTTAAGCCATTAGCCAACCCTTTGAATTGTACATTGATAGGAATATAAAAATGGTACCTTGAGTTACAAAATGAGTAAGTTGGTCCCCATTTTTACTATGAAAAACATCCTTTTTCTTTTTTACCCTCTCCTCTATCATCACTACCCATCTCAGCTTTTGTCATCCTTCAAACCACAAAAACAAAGACTCCTTCAAAACCTACTTTTCTTCTTTCCAAATCACAAACCCACAAAATATGATCAAATGCCAATATCTCCAATGTTAAACCCAAGAATGAGCACTTCATCATGCAAAAGAAGATCAAGATCACACAATCTAGCAGTAATAATCACAATTTGGCTGCTTATGTTCATCATTAGCTTCAATCATTGCCAAGGATTGAGAATCACCCATGTCTTCAGATTCAAACCAAACAAAAGGTCAGCCTACAAACCCCATTTATTTGGATTCTTCCCTAAATCAGTAAAAAACTTGCCATCTTCTGGGCCTTCAAAGAAACACAATGATCTTGGCTTGCAAAGCTGGAGAACACCTTGAAGAACAAATGCAAGGAGTTATTGTTGTATATCATCGTACTTGTGTTTTTTTGTAGGTATAGCCAATTTTTTTGAGCTTTCAATTGCTTCAACCTAACTTTTGTTTCTTTTGTCTTCATTGAATGAACCAATGTTATTGGATCTTAATTCTCAGCATGAATTATTCATCTTAATGGTTTGTTACGACACAAATGTTTATTTTTTGTAGGTATAGCCAATTATCACATCCAAACGGACCATAAGTATATTCATAATTTAATATTCTTCTCTAATTACTCCCGCTCAATCAATCAAGTTAAAAATAAAATTGTAAAAAAAGAAAGAAAGATTCTACAATATTAAAAGAAAATAAAGTGACAAAAGTAGATCGAATGAAGGCAATTCACATTAGTGATGAATTGATGTAAAAATTAGTCGGCAATGGTCCAACCAAATCGCATGAGATATAAAATTTGAGTTAGAGGGCCCTTGTCTCTTCTAAGTACGCCGGTTTACGTCGAGTAAGAATTCGTACGCCTACCGCTAAAATAGGTTGAAATCAAGAAGCGAAAAAGAATAAGAAATGATACAGTCCAATTCATGAAATATGATTTTTGATTAAAACTATATATAAACTAAAAAATTAGGTTGAAAATACATTAACTTTATAAAATACGATTGATATCTCAATTTTTCGTTATAAATCAATTATCTATAACACTATATGTAAAAAGATAAGTTGAAATGGCCACTTGAGAAAGAAAAAAAATCCATGAATTAAGAAATGAAAAAAAATACTTAAATGATTCATTTTATGAAATGGGTTATTTCAAAATCGATTATTGATTCCTTTGATTTTTAGATGCTTTGACCATTGCTGTCTTAATTGGAAGGCTTTCATGCTTTGTTATTATCCCACAAATCGATATAAGTACTTTTGTTATTGATGAAATTGATTGTGGTGGTTCACTTGTTATTTCTCACCCTATTTTATGATGTCAAATGAAACAAATAGGGAAAAATAGTTACGAGTCATGACTTACTAGATAAAGGAGAATCATGACTTGTAAAAACATAAAAAAAGAAAGAAAGTATAATTAGTTTATTTTCCCAGTATTGTGCGGTATTTTTATATGAAAAATTCATCGTATTACATCTATAAAATTATGTCCATTTTTATTGAAATATCACAATTTTTTTTATAAAAATATTAATGTAAAATTTTAACGAAGAGTGAATTTTTATGATTTATTTTTGGCCGAGGTAAGCCAACTTACCAAAAAAGGAAGGGCCGTAGACAAGAAACATTCACGCCGAATACATAGCGATATCGTTGAAAGTTTGTTTGAACCGATATCCCATTTTGGATTATATATTGTAAACGTTATATTCAAATATTGTATCTAGTCTTCACCTTAATATATTGTTAGAGAGATACTAGGAATTGTAAGGTTATGTTCATTCATCAGAATCATGTGTATGATAAGTATATATATGCTCGTTCTTCCACTCTAATAATATACATACAATATTCAATCTTTATATTGTATCAGATTTATCGTTCCATCACTGAAAATTATCCTCGTAGATCTAATGGCGGATTATGCATCTTCCATGGCAAATCCCCATGAACCTACGAAGCCATTTACAATAGTTGTTATTTTGAACATCATCAAACTCACACCAACAAACTACCCAAATTGGAAGCAAGCAATCTTGGCTACTCTAGGAGACTATGCGATAACTATGTTTTGGGAACTATTGAGATAACTCAATCGGACAACACCCCTACAAATCTTGCATACAAAACATACAAGCGTCAAGACAAGCTTCTCTATGAGGCAATTCTAGGAACCCTAATGACTGAAGGGTCTGGATGAGTCGTATCAACCGGTGGTTCATGCCATCAATGCAAGGGACACATCGATCTCATTCGAGGAGCTTCATGAAAAGCTAATAAATCATGAACTCTTCCTCAAACAAAATCATAAAAAAGCTGGAGGAGTCATGACTGCATTCAAAACACAATCTCGCTCCTACAAGGGTAATGTAAGCCCTCTACTCAATATGTGTATTCGCCATCCACTCAACCTTCAACTCAACCACCACGCCAGACCACACAACAACTTGCCTATACTCCATCTTCATCCAACAACAGTGGCACACCGAGTTGGCCATGTTCTAGCACAATGACGTGTGCATAAAGCCCTTCATCCAACCATCGAGGTCCCGTCATCAACACACTTCCCTACCATGCCCCCTAACCAAGCAAACATTGCTACCACAAATCAACAAACTCACCGTGGCTAATGTATAGTGGTGCTTGTAACCATATAACTAATGACTTCAACAACCTAGCCTTGCACTATCCTTACAATGGCCTAAAAGAAATAACAGTCGGTAATGGTAAGGGTCTTCCTATTACTCATTCATGTTCCTTATCTCTATTTGATACTCATAATTCATTCAAACTGTCCAATGTCTTATGTGTTCCAAGCATGACTAAGACATAATTTCAGTATCTAAGTTAACACATGAGACTTCTTATGCTATTGTTTTCAAATTAGATGACTTCTTTGTGTAGGACCTCAAGTTTAATGCAACTCTTCTTAGGGGTCCATGTGTAGATGGTGTCTATGTTTGGCCAACTTCCGGTCCTTTGGTCAACATGACAATTCAAGTCAGTCATTCATCCATGCATCACAAGCTTGGACATCCTTCTACGGAAATTTTCAAGTTTCTAAATAAATAGTACAATCTAGGGTGCTTGATTTTTAATCAAAAGAAATATTGTACCTCTTGTAACATGAATAAATGTCACAAGCTCCCTTTTCACTCATCAACTATTGTTCCTTCTTTCCATTAGAGGTTATTTTCAGGGATGTGTGGAGTTCCCCTGTTAGGCTTTTGAAGGAGATAAGTATTATGTTTTGTTCATTAGTCATTTCACTAAGTACACGTGGCTTTCCCATAAAGTACAAATCAGAAACAAAGTCCATATTCATTCGGTTTAGATCATTGGTTGAAAAACTACTACAAAAACAAAATCAAGATTTTCTATTCTTATAGTGGTGATGAGTATGTTTCTCTTAAAAACTTTTCTTGATGAAAATGGTATCACACACATCACCTCCCCTCCTCACACCATAACATAATTGTCTATCCGAAAGGAAGCATAGATATGTTGTGGAAACTAGCCTTTCATTGCTTACATACTCGGGAATGCCCCTTAATCACTGGCCAATTGCCATGATCATGGCGACATACATAATCAATCGGTTGCCCTCTCATACTCTTCTCCATTACTCATCATACTACTTACTCACAAAACAACCATCAAACTACTTTAAGTTGAAATGTTTTGGATGTCTTTGTTTTTCATGACTTCGGCCATACAATGATCACAAACTTCATCTTAAATCGATTCCTTGTGTTTTTATTGAGTACTCTCTCCCAAAGTGGTTAGTTACAAATAAATGAATGTTCTTATTAATATGCTTAGAGTTTATGGAGAAAATTAATAAAATATTTAAAAGTGAAAAAACGTTTATTTTGAAAGATATTGAAGGATTCGGCGTTTTGTTGACGGACTTTATGATGGTGGTTTCCGACAATTAGCTAACGGATTACTAATTGCAAATGACCCTATTTAAAGTGTGATTTTAATAATTCATCCTTTAAGTATATTATAAATACAATTATAACCTATTTACAGTATATTAATTCTGTTATCATACTATATTATATAATTTATGTTTAGGTTCTACAATGTTTTTAAATATATGTAGTAACAATAATTTTGAATTAAAAAAAAATCTAAATTTAATTAACTTGTTTAATGGAAATATTTTTCTAAATAAAAACTCCATGGGAGCATGAGGGTCGGCTTTGATTAGCTTTAATTATTACCGTAAGCTTTAGAATATGATGTCGAATCTTAAGTAAGTAGGTAACTTTTGATTTTACTCTTACAATGGTACATTTCATCTGATGTGCATAAGAGAGAAAAAGGGTCGCAAATTGGAACTGATTTGACGAGCCACAAAATGTTTTTTAAAACCTCTTCGTTCACATCATGTTCTTTGCTAGACGCGTTTCTTCTTCTCTCTTAAGAACGTTACCGCTACATATTGGATGCGTATTTAAAATGGTAAAGAATCGTATAAACTATGATTTGTATATAAAGCAGGGCGATTATAAAGGCACGGTTGTGGATTTCACAACCGCACGACGATTTCGATAACTAGGGCCGTTTCGGAAACATGACCATGAAAATTATCCACGATCACGGTTTCCAGAACCGTGTAACTTTTGTTTGATAAAATAATATAAAAAAACAAAAACAAAATGAAAAAATAAAAAAGTAAAAAAATCCGTGACCGTGAAAAAATTTGTGTTTTTTTCCTTTCTATATTGATAAATTTTACAAAGAAAATTACCACGTTTTCGGGATCCGTGATCGACACGGTTCCGAAAACCGTTAGCGTGGTAGAACATGCACTGTCACGGTTTCCGCAGCCGTGACGCCCGGTTACCGAAATCGTCGTGCAATTGTAAACCGCCTGGACTTATGCCCGTGTAATTATGCATTCCGATAAAATCATAATCATTACTTTTAAAGTTACTAGTTTATGTATAAATTATGGACGCATAAACCATGGCTTTTAGTCAAATTTCGGTTCAAGTGTTGACGGGAATTGAAAATAAATTATTGAGACCCTTACTTACCAGCATGAAACCCCCAATTTCATTGGGCTGAAGGGCCTGTATTTTCGTATGGGCCAAACAAGGCCTTCTAGAAAACTCAAAGACAAAGCCATGAACCAATATGTTCTGAACCTGAACACTTTTCTACACAACTGATTGTACATTTTTATTGCTGCAGATTGACAATTATATTACATAGACAACACCCTTCAACAAAATGTTACTATATATAGACTTGATAGGAACATACCAAAACAAAAAATCTCAAATTTGCTCCATTTGTATGTCCCTAGCTTTGAGAGGAACATAATCACCAAGATAAACTTCAAGATGATCCGACAAGGCGGACTTGTCGATGTTTTCGTGGTGGTAAGACTTATACACGAAGTAGATCACGGTTTGAACAACAAGTCCGAAGAGAAAGAGCATCGACAACAACACCAAGACAAGCCCTCCCATTCCAATTGACTTGTGACGAACAACATGTTTCTCAAACACAACATGGATGCAACCCAAACAAAAGTTGAACATAACAAACATCACAATCGATATTCCCATTTTTCCCTTGATCAATGTTTTGCTCTTCGCCAATGCTTCAAACCCATATCGCTCTTCTAACACGGAAATCACACTTGCTAGTTGCCAAATCACGCCAAGGTAGACGAAACCCATGAGATAAAATACAACAAATATTTTCATCACGACTTTCACGACATTCTCACTGCTTACAGGAAGAAAGAGTAGTAGAAAAGCTAGAACTAGAGAAGCAACAAAGTTGTACATAATGAAAATCGCGAAGTTAGAAAGGAATGTGACTATGAGTCTCTTCCAAACCTTGGGAACAACACTCATAACCTTCTTGTAGGTTATTTGTTTTCCGGAATATGCACAAGCAATTGTGTAAACAACGGCCGAGGTGGAGAGAAGGGAGAAGACGAGGAGGAAGACAAAGTAAATCACCTTGATGAGTAAAAATTCGGTCCATTCTGATGATAGGGTTTTGTTGATCTCAATATCTATGTTCGGATTGTTATCAAGAGTTTGTTGGTTGTGGATGATCTTCCCGGTTAAGAGAATGGAGAATCCGATGTTAGCTAAGAAGATCAGCGAGAGTGGAAGGATTAGGGTTGATGTGATTTTGAAGAAGATTTTCTTACAAGAAGAGATGATCTTGATTGATTCCAAGCATACACCGAAGAACCCTAGGAATTGAAGCTCCTCTTGCTCCCTATCCATGGATCTTGATTTTCCAAATGATCGGATATTGTATAGTTCAAAGTTTAATTTGTTGGATGATCTATGATGCATTGAATGTCAAAGAGACTATAGAACTAGTCATCGATCGTGTATCGGAGAAAAAAAATTTAGGTAGACTTTGACATAATCAAACATGACATACGTAGCTACAATTAAATAATTTAGAGTTGCTTTCTGGACTTGTTCATAGTTCTAATACGCTCTTTTATGTTTGATTTTTCCGGTTGTTCTTGTTAAGAATGTTAAAAAGAATGATATTCGGGCTACTTGTTCATCCATCTGGATCTAGATGTGGATCTTAAATTTCCCATAGATTTAATCCCGGATGACGATAATCCAGACGACGGAACTAAATGAGAAAAGAAAAATTGAATATCAAATGAGATAAACTAATAAAACTTTCTTTCTGCTTTGAGTCTACTTTATTTTAAAATTCTTTCAACTTTTCAAAGTACTCCTGTTTATATAGCATAAGATAAATATATGCATAGCTACCAGTCATCATTCAATGTTATGAACGATGACATGGATATACATGTGCAAATTCTAGCTAGCCCGCTCGACCCGCCTGGAAAAAATACGGGTACGGACAACGAGTTTGGCCTGTTTGAGCCCGACTTTGATTTGATGGGACGGGTATGAGTAACCATCCGCGGATTGGCACGGCCCATATATATATATATATATATATATATATATATATATATATATATATATATATATATAAATTTTTTTAATTATTTTACATAATATATTTTATAAAACTTAACATTTTTCTTCCCGTTGTTTGGTTGATTTCATGAAGCTGTTTTTTTTTAATTATTGTTGTTTGTAACTTGTAAGTTGTAATGCACCATGCAATGTTACATATTTACAAGTATCGGTACCAATTGATTGAAAATTTGTATTAAAAGGTTTAAGGTTTTATCTATGCAGTTTTTGTCTAACAAATATAGGAAATAAAATAACAAACTACACGAGAAAATAACTCGGGCGGGCGGGCCGACCCGTCAGCCCCCGAATTTTACGTGGGTGGACATGGACAGGCTTAGAGACCCGCACAAGTCGAGCCGGCCCGACCCGTACATTTCAGACAGATTTTTATTATTATTTTGGCCCGGCCAAAGCCCGACCCGAACCCGAATTTGCACATGTCTAAACATGGATAGATATAGGTAACAAAAGTTGATGAGTTTGATTTTGAGAAACAAATAATATTACAAGTAACGTTGATGATTTGATTTCCATTTTCAACATTGAAATAATTGATCAACACTTACGATTATATTAAATTTTAAATTAAAACATTTGAGTAGATTGGCCTAACGGAATAAAATTAAAAAAAGAAAAGCTCGTGTCCTGTTCCCATTTATTTACAAGGCCGGGTTGTAAATTTTAGATAAAATCCTGCTTTATTGGATCATAATAAGACGGGACTTGTTGTGTGTCCTGATTGTCCTCCCCGAACAATTATAGTGGATAGAAGAGAATTGCAAGCCGCAACTTCTGATAATGAAAAACGTAACGGCTGACGCATTTTCTAGACTTTTTATAAAACATACAAAAATGAGTAATGGACATCTCGTGGGTTTTAAACCATTCGAAATCCTTTACAAATTTTTTAAAATAATATAAAATCTTAGCCTACCGTTGGTTCTACGTATTGACTATTCCATCACTCTCCAAATTATGTCTCAGACCATGGAAACCGGCAGTGAGCTTCTCTTTTTTGCCGGTCCGGAGATGGGCCACCTCCTCGCCGAAGTGGAGCTTGGCCGTCGAATCGCATCCGTAAACCCTCAAATCTCAATAGCATTGCTCATCCCCAAGCTTCCAATCCCCAATGAAAAGCTCGACGAATTCATCCAATCACTAAACTCCGATCTCCAGCGAGACCCGGATAGTAAAATCACCATAATCGAGCTTCCTCCACTTGATAACATCCCTCCGGAGCTGACCCGCCCCGAGAGCCACCTCGTCCTCATCGATCGCCTCACGGATCTCTACAAGCCGATCGTGAAGCGCACCGCTGAAGCTCGCCGGCGAAGGGTCGCCGGAATTATTTTCGACATGTTCTGCTCACCGATGGTTGAAGTTGCAGAAGAACTCGGAGTTCCATCTTACTTGTTCTTTACCTCCGGTGCTAACATGCTCAGTATGATGTTTCATATGGAATCTCTTAAGATCGACACGGTCTTGGAATTCGCCGGAATGTCGCCCGAGTCAACGCCGGTCAAGATCCCTGGATTAAAAAGTCCTTTGCCGTTTAAATCCTGGCCGGCGGTTTTTACCCATAAGGGGTTATTTCCCCGGTTCATGAAGTTCGTGTCGCTGTACCGCAAGGCTAAGGGCATTTTAGTAAATACGTTCTCCGAGTTAGAGTCCAATATCTTACTCTCCCTATCTCAAAACGATCTTATTCCACCCGTATACGCAGTGGGTCCAATCCTTCATCTCTCAGATGACAGCAGTAGTGACGTCAGCAAACCGCGAGATCCAACATTGAGTTGGTTAGACGAGCAGCCAGCCGGCTCAGTTGTATTCTTCTGCTTCGGAAGTAAGATCGCAAGCTTCGAGAAGGTTCAGGTGGAGCAGCTTGCGTTAGGTATCGAGAAAAGCGGTCACCGGTTCCTCTGGTCGCTACGTGCTCCATCCGATGTTCTCCCGGAGGGGTTTTTGGATCGGACGGCGGAGATTGGAAAAGTGATCGGATGGGCCCCACAAACGGAAGTATTAGGACACGTGGCGGTGGGGGCGTTCGTTTCGCATTGCGGTTGGAATTCAGTTTTGGAGAGTTTGTGGTTTGGGGTACCGTTGGTGACGTGGCCGATGTATGCTGAACAGTCACTTAACGCGTTTTTGTTAGTGAAGGAGTTAGGGTTAGGGGTTGATTTGAAGATGGATTATCGGTTTAATATGGCGACGAAAAAGGGGAATGTGGTGGTTGGTACGGTGGAGGTTGAGGCGGCGATACGGCGTGTGATGAACGAGGAGGAAGGTGTTGTACTGAGGAAAAGAGTCAAGGAGATTAGTGAGTTAGCAAGAAAGTCTATGGAGGTGGACGGGTCTTCTCACACGTCTCTTTCGCGTTTTATTAATGATGTCATCCAATTCTCTCTTTAATAAGTGATATAAGATGATCATCTTCACAGAATATAGATATTTTGTGAAGAATTGTCAATTTTTGTATAAGTTGATAAATTATAATATCCACATCTTTAAAGGTACAAACTTTAATATTTCCCATATCATAAATTTGTACTTATGTCTTTAATTAATAAAAAGGCATATAAAGATGCGATGAACGTATCAAATATATCTTCCATATTTTGGATTTATAGTACATGTCTTTTAAGTATGATTAGTCATAGAGATTAGGACACAACACTATTGGTGGTCCGAAAGATCATATAACACGAAAAGCAACATACGAAGGAGTTGTCATGATGTTGAAGTCTTATTAATTATCCGACTGGGTTAAAACGTGACTTTAAAAACCAAAAATTAATGTAAGAGATCGATGAATTCATCACAGTTTGACAGACTATATGTAGCGGAGAGTAAAGTGCAATTACATATTGTTTGCTCGAGAAAAAAATATTCGAATCTTTTATGTTAGAATATAGTTTATTAGATAATATTATTTTTGTTTATAAATTCACGTCACGCAATTAATCCCATTTACGTATTTTTTTAATATCTACATTGATAGTTTGTATCGATTATAATAATGACATTAAATATACATACATGTACAATACATACATGCAGACATACTTACGTACATAAATATACACATATATGTACCATTTTCACAAAATACATTAATGGCATTGAATATACAGATAGGTACCATTTTCACAAAATATATTCCAAAAAGAAAAATCTTCACAAATATAGACAGGAGAAGGAATAGTATCCGCATATAAAGTTGATGGTTGCACCACTGTTGGTCGTATTTATGCAATGTCTAATTCCAGCCCATTTACGGATGTGACTCCATAGTCCACACCAATTGCACATAATGACATTTTGAAAATATGTTGCGGGTAAATTTTATTTTAGTTAGGTAATCATTGGCTTAATTAAAGTTGATGGAAGCAAGTCCGATAATACATAGTTAGTAGAGATTTCTAGAGGAATGGAGAAATGAAAATATAAAGAAAAAGAGAGCAAAGTCCTGAAAGAAGTTTCCCGGATGAGACATTTGTATATTAGCATTAATTAATTAGATACTTGGTTTATAGATACTTGGTTTGAGTCGAAAAAACGCAAATTTTATGAAACATAGTCGTAAGCTTTGGTCGGAGGCTTTTGAACCATAAAACTGTTATTTGATCATTAGAAACATTCAATCATTAGATTAGGACTCCCTAGGAAGTCTAGTATATAAAGTATGTGGACTATTCCTCCTATTGTCAATTGGTTTTACGATGAAACCTTATCGGATTTATGTGTTGGACTTGGACCTAACGCGCATGTGCGCTCGGATACACACGACTCTCGCTCTACTCGGTCCGTCTGTATCAGACTTTAACACATATTATAAATAAAATTTATGCTAAAACTCTTCGATATGTATATGTTTTAAATATTTTCTTTACTTACACTAAATTTTTGCCTAAAAAATATATGTTTTATTTAGACCTTTTTACTTGTAAAATCGATGGTTTTTTTGTGTACACACATTATATTTAAACGAGTTAGTAAGATTAAATGTAAAATTGTTTTTTATGGTTTATATGAAACGATTGGCTATCATAATAGTCGGTCCAATTTGGCGTGATGTACTGACATGCATCTAGCTTATTCCACTTTGGGACAAATTATAATGACAAAAATACAAGTATGGGACACTATACCTCTCTGCAAAAACAATATGGCCCATTGTTGCACCTACAACTCCCGTTCAATGGCTTCGCCTTCATGTGGACTATATCACCAACCAGTCAATGAACCAAGAAATATACTTTTGCCCATATTTTTGGTGAATTTACGAGACGTCTCCATCGCCTTCTCGTATCATTGGTAAAATGAATTCAAGCAAATTCCAATAAATATTCTCTATATCGTTTTTTAAAATAAACAAATTAAAGCACATCTACTTCAAACAATTTCCAAAAAGGGTAAAAAGAAAAACAATTTACCATGCACAAAAGAAACCAATCAATCACTCGTGTAGTTGATTATATATATATATAGCACCAAAACCATATTACATCAAACACTTCATCCTCTAATAGCATTTATACGTACATCGATAATACATTCATCTCCATGGAAACCAGCTCCGAGCTCATTCTCTTTACCGCCCCGGAGATGGGCCATCTCTTGGCCGAAATCGAGGTCGGCCGGAAACTCATAGCACTAGACCCTGAAATCTCCTTAGCCATTCTCATCCCTAAGCTCCCAGTCCCGAATGAGAAGCTCGACGCCTCTATCCGATCCCTCGACGCCGATCTCAGGCGAGACGACGGCGCCCATCAACGAATCTCCCTCGTCGAGCTTCCCCCACTAGACGAATTACCGCAGGAGGTGATCGCCTGTGGAAACCCTGTCATCATCGTCGACGCCCTGACCACTCGATATAAGTCAATCGTGAAGCAAATCGTTGAGGATCGCCGGCGCCGGAGAAAAATCGTTGGACTGATATTCGACATGTTCTGCACGACGATGTTGGAGGTTGCAGAGGAGATGAATTTACCTTCATACGTGTTCTACACTTCCGGCGCTAACATGCTTAGAATGATGTTCACGCTGGAGCAGACAATCGAGGGGGATATACCGTCTTTATTAAGTGGCATGTCGCCGGATTCAACGCCGGTGAACTTCCCGGGGTTCAAGAATCCGGTACCGTTAAAAGTCTGGCCTGAACTATATCGCAACAAGGCTATACATTTGGCGGATCTATTCAGGCAATTCAGCGCTGATTATCGCAAGACCAAGGGTATTTTAGTAAATACCTTCGAGGAGTTGGAATCGGATCTTCTCAAATCCTTTGTAGAAACCGAAGGGGTTCCACCCGTATACTCTGTGGGGCCCATCGTCCATCACCCCAATAAAAGCGATGAGCGAACTCGGGATCCGATACTGAGTTGGTTAGACGAGCAACCGGACGAGTCAGTAGTGTTCTTCTGCTTCGGTAGCAAGATTACAAGGTTAGAGAAGGCTCAAGTGGAGCAGTTAGCAATCGGGATCGAGAAGAGCGGTCGACGTTTCTTGTGGGCCCTACGAGACTCGTCGGAGGTTCTCCCGGAGGGGTTTGTTGAAAGGACGACAGGTGTCGGGAAAGTAATCGGATGGGCTCCCCAAACGGAGATTTTAGAACATAAGGCGGTAGGGGTATTTATGTCACACTGTGGGTGGAATTCTACGTTAGAGAGCATTTGGTTTGGAGTTCCGATAGTGACATGGCCGTTATATGCAGAGCAACAATTTAATGCGTTTTTTCTTGTAAAGGAGGTTGGGTTAGCGGTGGAGCTTAGGATGGATTACTTGTTTAATTTATGGGAGGTTAAGGGGAACATGTTGATTGATGCGGCTGATATTGAGGCGGCGATACGGCGGGCGATGGAGGAAGAGGAAGGTGCGATGGTGAGAAAGAAGTTGAAAGAGATGAGTGATTTGTCAAGAAAAGCTATGAAGCCACGTGGATCATCTTACGTGTCTCTTTTACATTTTCTTGAAAACGTGAAAGAGAATGTCGGATTAATGAAATAAGTATATTGGTTAATTGAGTTGTTAAGAAACTAAGGCCGTAAGTATATGTTTCATGTAAAACTCAACTAGTATATTATCCGTGCAAATCACGATACATGGTTTAATATTTATCTAAATATTTAAATGAAAATGATCTTTTCTAAAATATAATATTAATTATTCACTATAAATTTAACTATCTTTTATTATACATATAATCCGGTAACAAATTCAAGTTGTATTTATATAATATTAAACAAATCTTGTCGAAAATTATAATTATATTTAATTAGTAACGGAATATATTATCAAAAGAAGCTAGCTTGTTTAAGAAGATTTGCAAATTAAAATCGGTGAGATAAAATCGAAATTATCAAGATTTTATTTATGGATTAACAAACTATTAAGATTTGAATTTGTATACATCAATATTATTGATTTTTAAAATACTAAATAAAAATTAACAAATTATTAAGATTTAAATTTGCAAATATCAAATTTAGTAATTTTTGAAATTATCTTTTTACAATATTTTTGAGAGCTGCGTAAATTCTAGCGTTGACACGTGACAAATAAGTCTCTTCTTTAATAGATACTAGTTTAATACCCGTGTCGTGCACTATTTATACGATGATTGTGTGTCTAAATATTTTTTGATAATTCATTATGTTGAGAATTATCTTAGTTATTATGTGATACTTGTCGTAAGGCTGTATTTATTTTCACATTATGAATGGAAATCAAGAAATAATTCAAATCCTGCAATAACAATCGGGAAAGAGTATTTCAAGACAATATCCTTTGAGATACTTGAATGTCAAAGTTAGTATCAATCCTAAAAAGAATTATGTTTTATTAAATTAAAGTTAGAGTACGTGATTTGGATTAACGAATAGACAACACTATAAAATGGATAAGGTGACCACACGAAATTACACTAAGTATCAGTTCACGGGTTGTTTTATTATATAAAATAGATAAGAAGTCATGTGTAAAACATATACTAAAAAAAAAGTGTAAAACAAATCATAAAATTTAAATTAACAATATTGAATAATAATATATTAAAATGTAAATGAAAGATATTTATATAATATAAGTATCATGTCTAAGTCAAAAATTACAAGACTAAATAGTTAATTACCTAACAATTATAATTAATAAGACTAGTTAAGTTATTCAAATAATAAATATTACTAAAAATATTTTTTTTTATAAAAAATTCAAAACAATAACAACTATCAATTAAATTCAACGTATTTATAAAAAATAATATATTATTAAAAATAATACATACTATCAACGTATTTATAAAAAATAATATAACTTATTTTTTCGATTTTTTTTAGTTCCGGTGATGATTGGACAACTTATTTTTTTTACATGTTATTAAAAAAAATTAGGATTATGAATGTAATGTGTTTTTTTTTAAAAATAATTTAATATGTTAAAAGTCATAAATTAAGTAAAATATTTTTAATTTTTATAAAAAAATCAAAACTTTCTTTATTTTTTTTGTAGTTTTTTTTTCCTGATTTTTTTGAATAATTTTGTGTAAATGACAAAAACATTTTAATAAACATATTTGATTTATTTTTAAAAAGCTGATATTTTTTAAAAAGAAAATTGAAATTAATCTTTTGGGAAAATTTTTTTTGATTTTTTTTCTATATGTTTTTAATATGAAAATTTATGAGTTTTTATACAAAATCATTTGAAAAATATCTGAAATATTTGTCAAAAAAATATTAAAATCAATTTTTTGAAATGAAAAATCACTTATTATAAAAAAAGCAATTTTTTTAATTCTAAAATTTTCTTTATTCTAAAAAAATGAAGAATTATCTGTGTTAATATTATAAAAAATTATTTTAGAAAAAAATAAAGTTCAATTAAAAATTAGAAATATAAATAAGAAATATTAAGATAATTAAAAGTTTAAATAAAAAAATAATTTATAAGTTATAAAAACCAACGTTTGAAAATTATAACTACAAAAATAAGATTAATTTAAAATAAAGTTTATAAATTTTGAAAGTATAAATTTCAATTAAAAATTAAAAAATATAAGTAACAAAATATTTAGATTTGTAAAATTAGATTGCAAATCTTAACTATTTTGATTTTTAAATTACAAATAATTTAAGGTCAATTAATAATATGGGAACTAATAAAAAAATTACTTAGAAAAATATTTAAAATAAATTCGTAAATTAACTATTTAAAATAATTTGTTTTAACATGGTGAGACTTGGATTTACAAAAAAAATTGACACATGTAAATTTAACTACGTGGATTCTCCAAACTGTGCCACGTGTAAATTTAATGACGTGGATTCAACAAACTGAGACTTCCATCTCCAAGCAGGCGTCGCTCGCGTCACGTGTATGTTCACGGGCTGCTTCAGTATATAGATAGATAAGATAATAAGATTTTTTCGATTTTATTAAGATTTATTGTAATTTCCAATTTATATTTCAATGAAAAATAGGGTTTATTGTAATTTCCAATTTACAATCACCAAACTGTTTCACGTGTATGTTCACAAGACTGTGTCACGTGTATGTTCTGGCGAAACATCGCCGGAATTATTTTCAGACATGTTCTGCTCACCGATGGTTGAAGTTGCAGAGGAATTCGGAGTTCCATCTTACTTATTCTTTACCTCCGGTGCTAACATGCTTAGTATGATGTTTCATATGGAATCTCTTAAGATTGACACGGTATCGGAATTTGCCGGAATGTCGCATGAGTCAACGCCGGTCAAGATCCCTGGATTAAAAAGTCCTTTGCCATTTAAATCCTGGCCGGCGGTTTTTACCCATAAGGGGTTATTTCCCCAGTTCATGCAGTTAGTGTCGTTTTATCGCAAGGCTAAGGGCGTTACGCACCCGTTCGCCACTTTGTTCTCAACTGTTCTCACCTCCTGGGCGAGACAAGCTACCTTTAGCTATGAGCCTTTTTTCTTTCTGCCCAGCTCCTTGAGTTGCTTACTCTCCTAGTAGCGAAGGAAAAGGGCAGGGCTTTTCCCGTAGTAATAGTGGGCGGGTCGCCGAATAAAAAAAAGAAAAGGCAGTTTCATTATGGTAGTATACCAGCCTCCTGTTCTGGAACTTCCAGTTCCAATCGAAGCTAAGCCGGCACCGAAGGGATACATCTCTCTTTCTTTGACTCCTGAACTTCTTGAGGAACTACATCTTTTTTACACCTGCGGCATTGCATTTCAATAATAAAGCTTGCATTTTAGTAAATACGTTCTCCGAGTTAGAGTCCGATCTCTTACTCTCCCTATCTCAAAACGAGCTTATTCCACCCGTATACTCCGTGGGTCCAATCCTTCACCTCTCAGATGACGGCAACAATGATGTCAGCAAACCTCGAAATCCAATATTGAATTGGTTAGAAGAGCAGCCAGCCGGCTCAGTTGTATTCTTCTGCTTTGGAAGTAAGATCGGAAGCTTCGAGAAGGTTCAGGTGGAGCAGCTTGCGTTATGGATCGAGAAAAGCGGTCACCGGTTCCTCTGGTCGCTACGTGCGCCGTCCGATGTTCTCCCGGAGGGGTTTTTGGATTGGACGGCGGAGATTGGGAAAGTGATCGGATGGGACCCACAAACGGAAGTACTAGGACACGTGGCGGTGGGGGTGTTCGTTTTGCACTGCGTTTGGAATTCAGTTTTGAAGAGTATGTGGTTTGGGGTACCGTTGGTGACGTGGCCGATGTATGCTGAACGGCCACTTAACGCGTTTTTATTGGTGAAGGAGTTAGGCTTAGGCGTGGATTTGAATATGGATTATCGGTTTAATATGGCGCCGAAAAAGGAAAATGCGGTGGTTGGTGCGGTGGAGGTGAAGGCGGTGATATGAGGGGTGATGGAAGAGAAGGAAGGTGTTGTACTTAGAAAGAGGGTCAAAGAGATTAGTGAGTTAGCAAGAAAGTCTATGGAGGTGGACGGGTCTTCTCACATGTCACTTTCGCGTTTTCTTAATGACGTCATTCAAGAGGTTTTAATAATTGATGTGTAGATAGCCATATCCACAAAATATGTTCCAACCAAAAAAAATTCTTCACAAATATAGATATTGTGGGAAGAATTGTTGTCTTAGACTCTTAGTTGATAAATGATGATATCCACAACTTTAAAGTTACACATTCGAATATCTCCCATATTATAAACTTGTACTTATACTTTTAATTAATAAAAAATTATATAGAATATATCCTTCTTATTTAGGATCCCTGGCATATATTTTTTGAAGTATGATTAAAGGATTTAGCACCATACACTCCTAATGGCCCGATAAATCGTATAACACGAAGTTCAGTTTAGTTTTTCCTCGCACTATAGTTAAATAACTGTCCCACTTTACTCATCAGAGAAGAAAAATCAAAAAAATAATAAAAAATAACTCAAAATAGTATAAACTTTAAAACCAAAATCATACAAACTTTAAAAATTATAAAAATGAAACAAATTATCAACGTATTTACAAAAAGTAATACGTCTTACTTTTCCGGTAAAAATTCTAGTTATAACGATGACGTGACAACCGACATCTCTTTAAACATTGAAACCAAAATCATGCAAACTTAAAAAATTATTAGGAATGATACAAACTATAAACGTATTTACAAAAAAAAAAAATACGTCTTACTTTTCCGGCAAAAATCTTAGTTCCAGCAATGATGTGGCAACCGACATCTTACATTTTCATTAAAAAAAAATAATAAATTTATGGTGTTATGTGGATTATAACTTTTTAAAATCAAATCAATATCATTTAATATGCTAAATGTAATTAAAACTAAAATTATTTTTATAAAAATATCTTTTGTAAGAAAAGTTTTTGTAAAAAATATTTAATAACTTTTTTGAAAAAAAAAATTAATTTTTTTTAGAAAGTATTTTCGTAGAAAACGATTTCTTTTGATTTTCTTGGAATTTTTTTCATATATTTTAATTATTTTTCAATATAAATATTTTTTTGACATAACTTAGATATTTTGATTCTTAAAATTGATATTTTTTATTAAAAAAAATCTGGAAAAAAATCTCATTTACGTCACACAATTAATCCCATTTTTATGTACCTTGATAGTTTGTATCGATCATAGTATTGAGACATAACATATACATATATATATATATATATATATATATATATATATATATATATATATATATATATATATATATATATATATATATATATATATATATATATATATATATATATATATATATCGATTCTATCCTAAAGCTAATTGACAATGAGAGGAGTAGCTCACCGACCTTATATGTTAGGCTTGAAATGTCCCAATCTTTCATCGTAGAAACTTATTATCTCCAACATAAACGGATTCGTAAACTTTAAGGGCCCGTTTGTTTAGTAGAATATTGGTTCTGGAATGGATTGATTCCGACCCAAATTGATAATGGATGTTTGGTTGAACATATAAAATGAATCAATCCATTTCCGGGCCTTATCTAATTCCTTTCCTTGTTTCCGGAACAAAAATAGCCCATTTCCTTTGTAAACCTAAAGTTTTCTGAATTTCTCTCTCCCCGATACTTTCTGAGCGAAAACCCTTACAACGTCATTCTTCCTCACTGATCCCATCTCCATTTTTCTCTGCTCTTGAGCTTGAAAATCTTACATATAAATCGTTGATAAAGGTACTATGCGCATCTCCTTCTTCCCATCTCCTTCTTCGCATCTCCTTCCTCTCTAATCTATTTCTACTTCGTTTTTTAATTATTCGTGTCCAGGTGGTGATTGGTGACTTGTGTGCTGAATTTAGAAATTGCAAGTTTTCTAGATCTGGTGAGCGCAGTTCCTCTTCTAGGTTTTTTCTATTACCCGATTTTGTGAATTTTCATTTCTGTTAGTTGTGATTTTTCTGCTGTTAATGTATGTTTAACTTGAATAGATCAGGTTTCAATGCAAGTATTGAGTAATATGCCTTAAACTTGGATATTACTTAGGAGACCAAAGCCCTTTTATGAGTGATAGTATAACTAAGAGGGATATAGTTGTTACTAACTTGGACATTACTTAGGGACAGAGCTTCAACAACCATGGTCATATTGAGTAATATGCCTTAAAAGATTTTCATATATTTGGAGTTTGAGACACCCATTTCTCGTTTGTATCAAAACTTTGGTTGTTATTGATGAAACTGGTGATATTGGCTGGTATTGATGAAATTGGTGTTTTATCCTTTAAAAATTTGTTAATTAAATACTTATAAAATGCATATATTGAAGAGAGTAGGTGTATTTTTTCTCTAATAACAATTGCAATATACCTTGATTATTCCTTGTTGAGCTGTTTAGTGTGACTGTGTGAGTTGTGACATATGTATTACTATATACAAAGGTAACAAAGAGAGATTTTCTTGTCACTGATCCACATTGATGTATTACTTGATGGAAAGTCTACTACCGTTTACCCTCTTGCCTTAGTTATATATTATTGTCTCTTTTTTTATTTTTGTTTAGCTTTCAGCCTGAAGTGCACATAGTTCTCCTACTTATAATTGAAAATTTTTGGTTGAGGATTTATTATATAACACTCATGGGAGGGAGGAGTTCAAAGAGTAGGAGCAAGTCCATTTCTTCAGGGGCTAGTGGTTATGGATGAGCTTCAATGAGTCAATGAGTTTACCTATAGGTTAATTGGATGGTTAAGAAAACTTCAAGCTTACGACTTGCCAGTCCATCATTAATGGCTTACTGAGCATTATATTGATATAAAAAAAGAGTTTTGGGTTCTTCTGAGAGGGAATTTAGGAGGAGATTGAGGTCTAAAAGAATGCCTAATTTGGTGCAAAGTGAAATTAAGATTGCGAATATCAACTATTTGGCTTCTTCTTTTAAAGATATGATATTTCAACCTGATTTGAGTTCTTTGGTAGTTGTTTACTTGGCTTCAATGGCTGCTAGTCTCTCTTTGATAAGTATTCATCTTCAATATTGTATTGATTTAGGGATCAAGCCAAGAGCTTTGTGTTTTGGTGTCGGAGGTGGAGCATTGATTGGATTTTTGGCTACTTTAGGTTTTGAAGTCACGGGTATTGAAATTGATCGAGTTGTTTTGAGGCTTGCTAAGCAGTATTTTGGACTAGAATAGTGTGATTCTGTTCGACTTTTCGTTGGAAACGAGATTGATTTTTTTATAGAATAAGGATGCAAAAAAAACAAATTTGATGTTATGATGGTTGCTTTGGATCCTTGTGATTTTAGAACTGATATTAGTGTACCAACAATGGAATTTATGCAGGAATCTATGTGAAATTTAAAAGTTGAGATCAAATATGTGCAAAGAACACAATTTTGATTGTGTTTCAATTTACCCCACGATATGTATAATGATATAAAAAGAGAGTTTAGGCATTTGTTATAAGTTATAACATTAGTGATTCCATTCAATGATTCCTTTTATCAAACCAACCAAGAAAAGGTAACATTGAGCTCAATGAATCCATTCCTAAATTAAACCAAACATCTAATAAAAATAACCCTTTTGTTTCCTTTCCATCTTCTTAACCATTTCCTTTTCGTTTCCATTCCCCTTCTCAAACCAAACGAGCCCTAAGTATAGAAGCTTTTGAACCATAAAAATATCTTCCAATCCAGTTTTAGTGATTACATTGAGGCCAGAAGAGTACTGACTGAGGAAGACAACATATACTTTGTACTGAAACCTCAACCATATGCGGATCCAAAACAAAAATCTTGATAGATCAAGAACATAGTAAGCTACTTAGTCAATTTCCAACAAAAATCTTTATATATATATTATACCATTTTCACAAAATATATTCCAACAAAAAAATCTTCACAAATATAGATATGAGAACAAATACCATCCGCGTGTTTTACATGTCATATAAAGTTTATGGTTGCATCACTCTTGGTCGTAATTTATGCAATGTCTAATTCCAGCCCATTTACGGATGTCACCCCACAGTCCACACCAATTGCACATAATGACATTGAAAATATGTTGGGCTATTTATATTTTAGTTAGGTAATCAAAGGGTAATTAAAGTTGATTGAAGCAAGTCTGATAATGCATCGTTGGTAGAGATTTATAGAGAAATGGAGAAATGAAAATAGAAAGAAAAAAGAGAGCAAACTCCTGCAACAAATTTTCATTCAATCAAAATCTCTTGTATCACTAATACATGTATTCCTCTCATATGATTAGTTGGTGATTAGTTGAAGTTAAATAAAAAAGTATTAAAGTAATAGTGCTTTACGAGAAAAATAATAAACAACAACATTTTTACCAATCACGCAACATGGATACAAGGATACATGAAGGGCATGTTTGATATCCATATCTAGATATCAGATATGAGTATCGATATTTTATAGTCATACCTATGTTTGGTATACAAGTATATGGATATCAAAATGATATCTTGATATACTCTTTACACACATTTTCTCCTATTTTAATATACTCAAAAAACTGGAGGTATCACGTATCTAAAATTGCTCCTCCCTCTTTTATTCTTTCTCTCCGAAACAAAGGTATCAGATATCAATCTCATACTCATATCTTGATACCTCATACCCATATCTTAATACCTATATCTAAATATAGATACCAAACATGCCCGAAGTGACTGATACATGAGAACTTAACCGGTTTCCTGGATGAGACATTTGTATATTAGCATTACTTAATTAGAAAAGTCTAGATTAGTTCAATAATATCTAGAGACTGCAAAATGTCGGTTGGTGTTAGGTAGTAGGCACAATAGATTACAAAAAAATAATTAGATTTGCGACGCTAGCTTATACCGTTGCTATTGATTAGAAACTAGGCCGAAAGCCGCGCGCGAAGCGCGCGGTTGCAATAATACATGGATAATAGAATCGGTAAATGAACTTCATGACTTGAGCATGATTTCCCAGGTAAAATACATGAGCCGGGGAGTATGACATCAACATCAATATTTAAAAAGAAAGAAAAAACAAAAACAATGTAGTATAGCTTCAAAAATTTCACTAAAAAAAAGTACAGCTTTAAAAAGAAAGTAAAGTGAAGAACAATGTATCATAGCGAATTGCAATAGCTACACGTGTAAATACACGCTTCAGAATCAAAGGTATGTAACTTGCCTAAAGAACACTGGCCCATTTTACTTTGTCATTAGTGTCTAAAAATTCACAAATAAAGAAGAAGATATAAACCTGTGCAAGACAAGTTAAATGAAATTACAAAGGAAAAGTCTAGTTTATTTGTAAATATGATAAGAACTCTTGGATGCCATTACAACCTATATTCTTCTTCCTTCTCTTACATATTACTCCGACATCCTCCTGAATCCGGGATGATGCTTCTTTAACTTGTATAACTTAATAAGCTCACCATCTAAAATTTACCTGTTTGTAGAAGAGAACTCATTTAGTCTCAGTTGACAACTTAATCATATGGAAACATTAACAAGTAAAATAATTTAATTTTGAACTATGATCGAGGATCCAATGGGCTCGTTCTAAAGTTAAATTTTAGGTACTTGAATTCAGAAGAAAACATCTAATTTACGGTCCAAGAACTCATTTGATTGCTCATTTGTACATATAAGCAGAAAGAATACAATGTTTGTGAAATGGTAAGGTACATCAAGGTGATCCCATGAGTGCTTCAAAGACGACAAACTTATAGTAGGAGAGACTTTGATAGTAAACAGTGCAAGAAAATTAAAAATATGACTGTAAAACGGGCAAGAAACTATGATTGGTAAAATGATTTAGGTGGATGAACATAAAGCAATATCAAAGATAACTGCACAAACAAAAATAAAAGTACTTTGACCAGTACTTTAGATTTTCCCACCACTCTAACAAACTATCCCACATATGACCCTGGTTCCTGGAGTAGTTTAGTTCTCTTTTAGTTCTCTGTAAGTGCTCTTACTGTTAATCAACATACTTCATGGATTGAGAAACTCTTTTATGCGTCAATAAAATATGAAGTTGTGAAGAGAAGTAAAATAAATTAAGTTTTGAATCTTTCACCACCAATTTTGTATCAGGAGAAAATACAAGCAAATACTTCCCCGATCGAATAATTACGAGATTTTATTTTAGTTTTCATGTTTATGGCCATATGAATTGAAGATTTATACAAGAGTCAGACTCAGTCATCAATAGAGACATACATAACCAAATGGTACTCCCATCCTCTATAGCCTGAAGAAACTCAAATATAGATGTTAAAAATCATAAAGGGTCACTTTTATCTCTTTATAAATCTCAAATAACACACAATTGAATACAAGATTGTGTCTAGAGTTTGTTTACAAATGGGTTTTATATAACAGATACTGTTGAGGATGCCAAGTTGAGAATAGAGTATGGGCAAGGCTTGCCAACTAAGAATGCAAAATAATAAGGAAAAAAAATCAGCAAATAAGGCAAAAGAAGGGGGGAAAATCAGCAAAGAAGTAGCACAATAGTTACCTTGCAACTAAATTTTTTGAAGCCACAATATTCACTTCATCTTCTACCAGCCAAGGCGTATCCTGTACTTCTCCTATTCAGATTCAATTATACAAATCAAAACAGAGGAAAAACATACAAAATAATGACCTCTTCTAATCACCCTACGATATTAGTTTCATCGTCGGCGCCCACCCCTTTGGCCAACACCAATCATCCTACGAGAGCTTGTCTTGAGGGTGGAAAGGTTTATGGCAAGAGTTACACCCCCACCTATCATCTTTCGATCCCGTATGAGAAAGGAAAGTCATAGCATATTGAGATTTTAGGATTCTTATTTCTTCATATTAGTTCTTATAACTTCATATCTATTTATTAGGTGCTAAGGTGATGTATTTGTAACCAATACATACTTCTATCAATACAAAGACAATTCACAAGTGGTAATTGAATCTTACGGAAAATGTCAGCAAGTACATCGAAAAGGTAAAAGACCTTCACCTTCTTCCCGCCCTAAGATTAGATTTAGCAAAAACTCCCGTTATACTGACATGGAGAAGGGGAAATTGATCACTGTATTGCACAAATTAAGCAAAGATCATATTATAACTAATAACTGATAAAAACAAGGAAAAGATTTTATAAGAAGTTAATATTTGTAGACATCAAACAATTAACCTCTCTACATCAACAACAAGGAAAAGCTAGTAACCAACAATTTAAGCAACACTTAGTTAACAGTAACAATGAAAGCTGAGAACTACTTCATGGAAACATTATTCAATGCAAGTGAAAATTCCTCAAAGAAATAAGGCAAATATTGTGTTTACGTTAATGGGAAGCATATAACTAAAAGAAATAATTATTTTATTCTAATGCTAAAAAGTTTTAAATCCTTAGATTGCCATCAATATGGCACAAACATGTTGATTATCAATTGAAGTGAAAATGTCACAATTATGCTTTCATCCCCTACAAGAACAGTTGGTATGTGAGGAAACCATTATTAAAAACCAATATATGCACAAGTTTGTCATCCTACTCTAAACCAAGAACTCCACAAACCACCCTTCCAACATGTATTAGATCAACAAACGTGAAATGTATAGGAGATATTAGAAATAGCATATACCTCTAAATCATTTGCTTTATCAACATAGCAAAGCTTGCTACGCGTCTGTCTAGAAATTTCGAAAGCAACATGAGCAATGTGTTCAATTTGGAAAAAAATGGTCTGTAAATGGATAAAAAGAATCATATGGCATGGAGGATGACTTAAGATATATTAGAAAGGATGACGGGATGAGAAAACAAATGATTAATCTCACTTATTTAATTAGACAATAAAAAAAAACATTTAGTTACAATATGAGAAAGCAATCAATATTGATGACGGGTTCGGAATCAACATATGATAACCAAGCAGCAGAGGAAAAAGAAATTTAAGCGAGAGGAGCATACCAAATGAGTAGTCATTTCATCAAACAACTTCGGTGCATGATTTTTGGAGTTTTTTATTTGCAAGGTGCTTCTTGGTAAGCTTCAAGGCCTATTTTGTTTGCCTGAAATTTTCCAACAAGAATAGGCAATAGAGAATAAGGAAAATTTTCAATATCTAAACTAATGAACAAAACACAATGAACGAAATTAAAGCTTTGAATATTACCCTTCAACAACAACTTTTCAGCCACGAAATCGATCAAACTCGGTGCCACAACAATCGAACCTGAAACCAAAATGAATATTTCGTATTTGTCAACGCATAAAATAAAGGAGGTGAGATGGGTATAGGCTAAAGGACACTAACTATTGTAGCGATATCTCGTTTTGTCACTCTCGAACACTCGAAATTTATTATTAAGCTATAAATCGATTAGAATCTAGATATGGAATAGAGAAAGACACAAGGATTGATTACCTTAGGATAAAGAGGATTCAGGGCTGACAACACCAGCGGCCGTCTCAAGAACCGGAGAAGAAGATGAGATGTGTTCAAGACTGTATCAAGATAAACAGAAATGAGTTGCGGTCGGCGAAATTAGAGTTCTACAAATTGGGAAAAGAGTGAAATACCGGAGCACAGTGAATGCGAAACACGTTCTGTTGAAGGCCGGCAGGAGAAGATCCGAAATCAAACCGTGCAGTTCAGTCGCAGCGAGCAACGATCTGGAGTGCTTTGACGAATTAGAGTCATGGTAGACGGTGAGTAGAGCGAGCAAAGAACGAACCAGAAAGAGGAAGACTGGGGAAAGTTATCGGCATATTGAAGCTGATGGAAAGTGGCCGCCGACTCGTTCAAACAAAGAGAAGATGAGTAGATGGAGGAAGGAGAGAAGACCGTGGGAAGAAGAAACGTGAAGCACATAGGTGAAGTGTCAATTCCTAAGGTTATGGTAAGGAGATGTAATGACAGTTTTATCCCTATCCGTACACTGTTCAATCGCCATACTCCCGTTTTTATTGTGATAAGGAATAAGGATAAGGATAAGGATTTGCTACTGCAAATGCCGACGCTAAAATCAGGTAATTTGCATCTGTATCTCAGCGCCGACGCAAAGAAAAAGCACGGAGTAGCCTTTACCCTTGAAGATTTCAAGAAAAGAAAAATAATAACCGGCACCTTTGACCCTATCTTAAATTTTATGTGTGTAATTGGTCCCAATCCAAACCAAATCTGCCTTCATCCTTCTCCATCTCCTTCGTTGAGCAGAGTAGGAGAGCTCCTAGACGCGAAGTTTCATATCCCTAAGGTAGAAGAGCTTGTTGGAGTCGTTGTTTACCTTTTCGTGTTTCGGCGTTTCCCATCAGATCTTGCCTCCTTAGTCCTAATTGCTTCGTTCTTGATTCATAAGTGCATTCAAGTCTGCAACTCTCCTCTTTAGGGTCGTTCTCAACTCTTCACTCTTAAGTTTCATTCTTCCTTAAATTACTTAATCTTTCTAGGCCCAAATCTTGGATTATAGATCTACCAATAAAGAAATAATCACTCTTAAGGTTCGCCCTCTCTTGAATCTCTAGGTTATAGATCTACCAATTGAAACCCTAGAAGAGGAAGTGAAATCTTGTCCTGAAACTAAAGGTTTGTTTAAGAAGATATATGAATCTTGATAGAAATTCATGTTTGTATTTTCTAGGCCCAAATCTTGGATTATATTATATCGCTTATTTTGAGGTGAATGTTTCTTTATTGTTTTCCTTGACATAGAACCTTCAAGTTTTGTAATGTCTTGGTGTTGCTTGTAGATGACCTTCTCGAAAGTCACATGGACATGATAATTGTTTTATCTTGTGTTGAGATTGGTACTTTCTTAGAACAAAATTACATGTGATTCTCCACTATACGCTACACATATGAGTTATCAACAGGTGTAATTTCGGATACCCACTGTTGTCATGTGAATCTCTCCCTCTCAAATCCCTATTTTCGAGGTTCGCCTCCTCACACATATATAGCAAAGACTTGAAACGATGAAATTTTGTCAATTCTTCTATATTTGTGTGCATGTTCTCCTTTATTGATGTGTCTTCCCTAGTCCTTGCTGCCGAATCTTATGGTATGGCAATATATTCAACCCTCTTTTCTTTCATACTTCTCTTTAATTTGTTTACTAGCATAAGAATGATTCATAATTGTGCTATTTAACCTTAGATGGCCCAATATATGATTCTTCTGCTACACTGAGGTAATAAATAAATATTCTTATAATTGTTAGAAGTATAGTTTTTTAATCATATGTTTACTCTAAAGAATTTCCAGAGCGTTACTTTACAATGGAGTAATCATAAGAGAAAGCTTACAATTGTATACGGACTCTCATCGCAAAGAGTGTTATTGGTCGTTTCTAATGGGTGGATTTGTAGTGAACTCTCCATCAAACTTATCCCTTTTATATTTTCAGGTAAGTTCAAACAATATCATTTGAATTACATTTCTATATATAAGTTTAATGTTGCTGTTGATTGTGGCTAAGACTTTCGACCTTTACGATAAAGATATTTGGTTGATCTAGAGAATAAGCGATATTTGGTTGCCAGTTGCTGTCTTCATGAATCTGTGATGAACATGTCACTCGAGTTGTTCTTGTTGGATCAAAATTCTCTTCAAAGTTTTCAATGTATACACTCAATGGCTGAGAAGTATGAAGGCACGAGACATATATTCCGGTTAGTATCTTCATGAGCCTTATTCTACATGATTCTTTCTTACCGATTAAAAGAGAAATAAATAATGAAGATCATAATCGTGTAGATTATGGACTTCTGAATTCTGATGTTATTGAATTCCATGTCATTAATTAGGGTCATGATACTTTCTTAGCATGATTCATTTCTACAAGCGCTTATATATGCATGTGCCTAAACGGATTTGAGCTAGATCAAACTAAAGTGTACTTTGTTACAAAGTAGTTGAAATATACTTTTTCTAACAATGTTCTACCTTTTTTTCCCTAGATTTTGGGACTTGATCTAACAGGAAAAGGCAGTTTCAAGTGCAGCTTGTGCAATTATGAGTCTATTCAGAAAGGTAAAAAGCTTTAATCATTATTCCATTTTGGGCTTTTTCCATCTTGTTATAAAGTTGTAGACACTGAAAATTGAAAGTATTCTATATTATAAGATCTGTCCATTGATGTTAGTAAAAAATGCTAGGCCCAAAGCATTTGGAGAGGTGGATGTTGCAAGCAATGTCCCTGGTTATTGATTTACTACACAAAGATGGTGAGAATAGTGTTGAGGAGATGACGATGATTTAAAGACGTGCGTAGTGAAAATAAAATGGATGACTATGATAACAACTTAGAGGAAGGTGATAAATCTGATTATGAAAGCCTTTGACCTTACTGCTGGATTCAGATTCTTCTCAGAGTGGAGATAAACTTGTAGCAAGCAATGGGATGAACCGATGAAGATGATTTAAGCAGTGGAGATCAACTCTCAAATGATTAGATCCTCCTAAACTTGAAGTATAAGTTATCTTTGTATTTTGTATATATAATTACATACTTTAGCATTAACTACAACATTTTGTGTTTTGATCTTATTCTCAAACAAGGTTTTATTATCGTCTTGAAACGTATGCAGTAGTTTTTTGTTTTTTTTTTATAATAAAAAAACGACTTTATAACCCGGACTTGCGACTTTATAACCCGGACTTGAAAAAGATATTTGCGACGGAAGCCTGTCGTCGCAACGCCGTCGCCAAAAGCTGAGAGAAGGGATTTTGCCGTCACAAATATTTTTGCGACACCTATTCTTGCGATACCTGTTTTGCCGTCGTAAGCCAAAGACTTTTTGCAACGGCATATTACACTTTTGTCACGGCACACTCCGTCGCAAAACTATTTTATTTTTGTAACCGACTTTACACTTATGTAAACAGGTAAAGCATGTTGTAATATGTAACGTAAGTATTGATAATAATAGGCTCTCATATGTATAAATTGAGGTTGTTGTACGAGTGAGCAATACGTTATCCGTTTATATATATTCGGTATGAGTCGGAAAATAAAAGCGCGATTTTCCAACAAAATATATATATATATATATATATATATATATATATATATATATATATATATATATATATATATATATATATGTATGGCCATGAGATGCACTCCATCACCCACATTGTCGTCTTATTGATTTTTATCGAGTACCATGTGGCCAAAGATTACGACTCTATTTCATAAAACATTGTCGTAAGCTTTGGCCGGAGAGGCTCTTGAACCAAAACAATGTTATGTAGGTGTCCCAGTTATAGTGTTACATTGGAGCTCTATAAAAATACTTGGTCGAGGAAGATATCATATACTTTGAACTGAGATCTCAACAATGTGGACGTCAATCTTCTTCCAACTCAAAGTTAGAAATACTCGTTCTTGAATCATTAGAGCTGGAAGACTCAATTTCACTCGTAACATTGATCAACAAATATTTTCACTTTTAGATCTTGTTTACGACGTGATTAGTCATATTATAAGCAAAATTTAGGCTAAAATTCTTCGGGATATATATTTTAAATCCTTTTACTTAAACTAAATCTGTACCTAAAAAGTATGTGTTTTATTTAGACTTTTTTTTACTCGTAAATTCGATGTTTTTTTTGTGTGTCCATACATTATATTTAAATGAGTTTGCTGTATTAAATGCAAAATTGTTTGGTACTCCGTATGGTCTATATGAATTGATTGGCTAACATAATAGTACGTCCAATTTGGCGTGACATGCATCTGACATGTTCCACTTTGGGGCAAATTATAATGGCAAAAGTACAGCCTATACAGGTATGGGAAACTATTTCTCTTATAAACAACAATGGCCGATTGTTGCACTTACAACTGTCATTCACTGGCTTCGCCTTCATGCGACTATGTCACCAACCAGTCAATGCGTAAGAGTAGTTAGACCCTGTTTGCAACTAGCTTAAGAAAACTGATGGATGGTAGCTGATGAGAGTACTGTATTATTTACTATGCTGTTTGGGAGCACATGTTCATGGTCCGTCGTTTACACAAGATCGATTTACAAACGTTCGAGTTACACAAACTCATGGTTCGTTGTTTACACAAATTCAATTTACGAAAGTTCAAGTTCAATCAAGTTACACAAGTCCAAGGGGTTAAATTGTGTGGTTATAAATGTTACGACATTTTTTTTATAATTTTAAACAAGGTCGAGTTACACAAGCCCAAGAGTTAAATTATTTAGTTATAAATGTTACGGCATTTTTAATAATTTTACACAAGGTCGAATTACACAAAGTCTTACACAAGGTCAATATACACAAGCCTTACACAAGGTCAATATACACAAGCCTTACACAAGGTCAACCCCCGACGGTTGCAGGCGGTTCCACGGCCGGTCGGTTGCAGGCGGTTCCACGGCCGGTCGGTTGCAAGCGGTTTCGTTTGGGGCGCGTTTCTCCTCTGTCCATCCCTGACGGTTGCACGCGGTTACACGGCCGGTCGGATTAAAAAACCCTAGAAGTCTTTTTGGCACATATCTTCTCTCTTCTATGTCGTCGGTTCCACGGCCTTCTCTCTTCTCCCGCCTAACTTCTCCCCTGGTGCAGATCTCACTCCATCCCTGACGGTTGAAGGGGGGCTCCACAACCGGTCGGATTCAAAAACCCTAGAAGGCTTCGGGCGTAGATCACCTCTCTTCTTCGACATCGACCTTCTCTCTTCTGCAACCTTCTCTTCCACGACCTTCTCTTCTGCGACATTCTCTGTGGTGGAAGTCTCAACTGCGAGGGTTGCGAGTCTCCATATGCGGATAGGTTTTTGAAGGGTTGCGGTGGAAGACGGTTGCGAATCGTTGGTGCGATCAATTGTAGGCGGCTAGGGTTTCGTTGGTGCGAATTGTTGGTTCAGATATATTTGGATTTTAGGGTTTATGAGATATGCATGTGAAGGCACATTATATAGGGTTTTAGTTTTTAAGTTTTCATATTATGTCCCACTGAGTAATTATTTTTAGATTTAAAAATTTTACTAGAAAAATTAGAGGGGTCTATTTTGTATTTAGTATACAAAAAGGCTTCTTTACCTCATTATTTTCTTAAAAAGTTTCGTTCTCTCAAACGCTCATCAAGCTTATCGATCGTTCAATCAGCTACGTATTTCAGCTACTCAATCAGTTACAACAAGCTCCGCCTTCCACTTTAACTATAACTGCAATAAACTCGTGATTTACGAACGGACCTTAGTTAACCAAAAAATGCATTTTCTCTACATACTTTTGCCCATAATTTTGGTGAATCTACGATACGTGTCCATCATCTTCTTGTATGATTGGTAAAATGAATTAAAATCGTCTAAATAATATCAAAACAACAATTACACTTATAATTGACAATAAATATTCTCTATTTATTATAGTCTATTTATTGGGTGAAGCTTTAAACGTAATCCGATGGATAAACCAATAAAGTAGTTTTTGTTAATTTGTAATATTTTTTGTTTTTCTCTATATCGTTTTTTAAAATAAACAAATTAGAGCACATCTACTTCAAACAAATTCCAAAAAGGTATAAAGAAAAACAATTTACCATACACAATATAAACCAATCAATCACTCGTGTAGTTGATTATATATATAGCACCAAACCATATTACATCAAGCACTTCATCCTATACGTACATCAATAATACATTCATCTCCATGGAAACCGGCTCCGAGCTCATCCTCTTTACCGCCCCGGAGATGGGCCATCTCTTGGCCGAAATCGAGGTCGGCCGGAAACTCATAGCATTAGACCCTGAAATCTCCTTAGCCATTCTCATCCCAAAGCTCCCAGTCCCGAACGAGAAGCTCGACGCATCGATCCGATCCCTCGACGCCGATCTCAAGCGAGACGACGGCGCCCATCAACGAATCTCCCTCGTCGAGCTTCCCCCACTAGACGAATACCCGGAGAAGGTGATCGCCGGTGGAAACCCCGTCATCATCACCGACGCCCTAACCACTGGATATAAGTCAATCGTGAAGCAAACCATTGAAGATCGCCGGCGCCGGAGAAAAATCGTTGGACTGATACTCGACATGTTCTGCACGACGATGTTGGAGGTTGCAGAGGAGATGAATTTACCTCCATACGTGTTCTACACTTCCGGCGCTAACATTCTTATAATGATGCTCACGCTGGAGCAGACAGTCGAGGGTGACATACCGTCTTTATTTAGTGCCATGTCGCCGGATTCAACGCCGGTGAACTTCCCGGGGTTCAAGAATCCGGTACCGTTAGAAGTCTGGCCTGAACTATACCTCAACAAGGCTATGCTTTTGGCGGATTTATTCAGGCGATTTAGCGCTGATTATCGCAAGACCAAGGGCATTTTAGTAAATACCTTCGAGGAGTTGGAATCGGATCTTCTCAAATCTTTTGTAGAAACCGAACCGGTTCCACCCGTATACTCAGTGGGGCCCATCATCCATCACCCCAATAAAAGTCACGAGCGAACTCGGGATCCGATACTGAGTTGGTTAGACGAGCAACCGGACGAGTCGGTAGTGTTCTTCTGCTTTGGTAGCAAGATTAAAAGGTTAGAGAAAGTGCAAGTGGAGCAATTAGCAATCGGGATCGAGAAGAGCGGTCAACGTTTCTTGTGGGCCCTACGAGACTCGTCGGAGGTTCTCCCGGAGGGGTTTGTTGAAAGGACGACAGGTGTTGGCAAAGTAATCGGATGGGCCCCACAATCGGAGATTTTAGAACATAAGGCGGTAGGGGTATTTATGTCACATTGTGGGTGGAATTCTACGTTAGAGAGCATTTGGTTTGGAGTTCCGATAGTGACATGGCCGTTATATGCAGAGCAACAATTTAATGCGTTTTTTCTGGTAAAGGAGGTTGGGTTAGCGGTGGAGCTTAGGATGAATTACTATTTTGATTTACGGGAGCTAACAGGCAACATGGTGATTGATGCGGTTGAGATTGAGGCAGCGATACGACGGGCGATGGAAGAAGAGGAAGGTGTGTTGGTGAGAAAGAAGTTGAAAGAGATGAGTGAGTTGTCAAGAAACGCTATGAAGCCAGGTGGATCGTCTTACGTGTCTCTTTTACGTTTTCTTGAAAACGTGAAAGAGAATGTCGGATTAATGAAATAAGTATATTAGTTAAGTGAGTTGTTAAGAAATAAAGGCTCCTTTACATTTTCTTGAAAACGTGAAAGAGAATGTCGGATTAATGAAATAAGTATTGGTTAATTGAGTTGTTAAGAAACTAATTAAGACCGTTAATATGTGTTTCATGTAAAACCCAACTAGATAATGTGTGGTTTCGTCGTATGTATGTTTTCTGAAGTTTAATAATATTTAAATAAGTTTGTTTATTATACTAATTGTTGAATGGTTTGTTACGTATTGTATGATTGGATTGGTTGTTTATGTTTATGTTATACGAGTTGAATGAGTTAAGCCTATATATAAAATTTAAAATATGTTCATATTCAAGAAGTGATCATCTTAGACTAAACCTAGTCTAGATCTAAACCGAACTAAAATATGTTTACACCGAACTACTTCGTATAGTAAAGGAGCTCGAGCCATATTTTTCCGATCTAAATAGTAACCGAGTCTAAGTAGTTCAAATTGTATACCATCCAAAAAAAATATTCGTAACAATACGTTGAGAAGGATAAAAATATGGGAAGCACTTTACCTAAAAGAAACAGTGTCCCATTGCTGAACTGTTGCAGTAATCGCCAAAGATCTTAGAGATGATTTTGTGAAACTTTTTTTTGGCTGAATTTTATGACACGTGTCAATCTCAGGTCCTTCGAGACAAAGAACTCTGCTTTGATTTGCCAAGCACCAACCCCTGATTGACCGGCCATAACACCAACCACCTCTGCAGTCTGCATTGTAGTAATGTTAATGGTTCATGTTTATACTTTTATAAAATAAGTTGTAACGATTGTAAGGCGTGCAAGATTATATATGTAATATCTTTAAGATTAGGATGTTAGATCATATGCTCTAACATTGTTATATGTGGCTCAATCTTGTATGTTGTTAATCAGTAGAAATCATTGGTTTCAGTAACTATGAGATATGAGATGCTAAAATAACGTTTTGAGGTAGATGATCTAACACTTAGTATAAGATAGTCATGCAGTGTGTGTTTTATTTGTGTGCGCTGCATGTTTGTAAATAACATAGGTTGGATCGTAACGGTGGGTCGGAAACCCATAACAATATGATCTCAGCATTGGACCATGTTCATAAACTCGGATTCGATGATATGACGAAACCAACTCTTCACTAAGTGAAACGTTGAGTTTCATACACGCTGGTGATCGAGGAGTACTTAACCTCACATTTGATGACAAAAAATCCTAATCGAGATATTGTGCTCATATACTTATCTTTAAAATGAAAATCACTTTCATTGAAAAGTAACACTTCTAAAAGTTATGATAGTATATTCACGAGGTTGTGTGAGTATAAGCTTTTAGACATTTACTCGCTCAGGGTATTCTAACATAATTAATAACTTTTAGGGTCCTATGTTGTAGCTTATCTTCAGAATTCAAAGAGTAAGTCGTGCATTCAAAAGATTCAAATTTTAGTAGAGTGACCTCATTTTGGATAATCCAAGCTAGATTGGAGAAAGACAGGTGATGAGTGCGTGAAGAGGGAGGCGGCAGGAAACTATGGTAGTCTTCGTTAGAAATAACCGCGGAGAGTGATGCAGATGAAGGAAACGGCTGCAGCTTGGTGGGTATCAATGAAGTTGGGAGAGATGGGTTCACTATTGATTTGGGGCTCCACATTTCCACCACCGAAGAAGACCGCCGACGATCTGGATAGATATGTGATACTAGCTTACATGTAGAATTGGGAGAAGTTGTTGCCGGATCATGGGTTTTTGGTGAGGATGATAATCCCGGATTCATTGGCGGCAGGATGGTTAAGTGGTTGAAGAGGATCGTTGTTACCCCTCAGGAGTCTGATTGTTACTACCATTACAAGGATAATCGTGTTCTACACGAAAGAGACGAGGATGAGAATTAGGAGCTCGATATATATCTCCGATGGCGATTCTTCATATTTGGGTAGGCGGCTGGTGTTGTCGACGAAGATGACTGAAAATCGTAGAGATTTTAGAGTTTCACCGGCTTAGTTCCCGTGCCATGTACGGGTTTGGTTTAAACTAATCTATTATACTTATGATCCAATCCATTGCGCTAATAAGGTAAAAAAATTAATTATAAATAAATTTAAGTTAGTAGAATGAAATGAGAAATATGATCATCTTTATATATTACAATACTATATGTTTATAAAAATTTATGATAAAAATAGTATTTTTTTTTATAAATATAATAAGTGGTAAATATGGTATAATTATGGTATCAATGTATATGATTCTCCGTAATTTCCATCTTGTGTAGAAAATTTTTATCTAATATATATTTTAATTTGGTTTTTTGATAATATAGTCTTTCCTAATATATATAATACTAAATCTCAAATTAGGATATAATACATATTAATATCTTCATTAATGTGTATAATTTTTTTTAAAAATAATGAGGTGTCATAACATCAAGATGACAAGTGGAAAAAATGTGAGGTTACTTAATATAAAAATGACACGTGGCGAATTTTAATGTAGTGATGACATGTAACAATATTCACTTCTGTTTTAGTAT